>CM033711.1:600000-825659 GCA_019671005.1 Hibiscus mutabilis
ATGCAGCTAAAGCTTGAGAAGTAATCTTTTGGTTTTTGTTCTTGCGCTTTCTTTTGGCACTGTGAATGAAAGCATTATAGCTAAGCGATCAGAAGGATCTTGTTGTATGGATGCGTCTATGCGCTCTCCCTAGCTTCCGAAAACTGTATGGGAGAATTGAAGAGGATTTAGACGTCGGTGATTATGTATTCATCCGGCTAATGAACAACTACAACACTTACAGTTTTGGTGGTAAAAAAGAAGCGTGTTCTTTAAACATCAAACTGGTTGGTTAGGGGGGAAGAATGACTTCCTTGGTCTCGCGTATGTCTTTGCCGGTTCTTTGCTTACCATTGCCATTGTTTTCATGCTCTTACATCTACGGTCTCGGAGGTAAAAGTTCAATAGGTAATATACAACTTCTTTTAATTCTCTTCACTCCCATCAAAATACTAACTCTTTTCAGCCTTTTTCATTTATCAAATGTTAAAGAGCTGCAAATTCCACTCCCTGAATATGCCCTTGTTTTCAGATTTATGGAAATATCGTATGACACATCGCTTCTGTAATCTATTTTTAGGCCTTAACGTGGATAAGTGTTATTTACCATGGAACAGGCAAAGCCTTTCAGGGTGATTCAACCGATGAAATTCGCATCTGACATTTTAAACTCCAAACCAGTGAGTGATTTCAAACTGTAATCCGTATAATGGTTAGGCTATTCTGGTTCCGAATTAGATAACATCAAGTTTGTGATACATGTAAATAGCTGAACAAAAGAAATACTTTTAGGCCAGTTGCTATATTTTGTGAGAAATCAATGCAAAATAGATAACTTCCCTTTGAATCTTCCTTTACATCTCATATAATAATGTTAAAATACACCTTTTTAGGGCCTTATCCAAAAACAAGATTGTGTTTCATTTGTCTGATTTGTTATTATCATCTTCCCTTGTATATAGCCTTTGAAAGAGACCAGAACTAACCACATTGTCCAGACACTTGCAGTTATATCCACTGCACGTGCCTCTGTCCCACTTTGTTTGTTTCATTCAAACCGCGTTGAAACTTTTAAAGTCCGGTCCGTAGTGTACTGTTTTCCGACTTTCCGGTCGATGCCTGCTAGGCAAGGCCAAGGCAATTCGAACTGTAGACCAAACAAATCTGTCGTCGGTGTGTCAGATGGATAGTAATCTTGATAGGTGAAATGCATTGGCTCAATATCTATGAACTCTTAACAATACAATTTTACTTTCGAATTCCATTTTTTCCTCGATCCTTATCCATAATTTATAGGCCGAAAATCGGTTGGCCGGTCTTCACAATCACAGGGGATGGACCAGTGATCCTATGGAGGAAGCAAGGCATCCAATTGCCTCTTCCTCAGGGAATTTCCCATGTCTGGTCTTGGTCATAACTCATAAGTAATTAATTTAGAAAAACATCCAAATATATATACATATATATAACAAGAAAAAACATGACAGGGTAATAGTCTAGATGGTTTGGTCACGTGGGTTAATCTCCATCTTTAAATATTCTTGTCTGTTTTGGTCTGAATTATTGCCAACAAACTTGCAGTCATTTTTGTCTTAAATTTTCCCTTATTTTAAGCACTGTAAGTCTGTAACACCTCTTTATCTTCTTCCTATATAAACCCTACCTTGCTCTCCAAGCTCTCCACACCCGAAACTCCTCCATCCTTGTCAGTATTCTCCTTTAACCGCCAAAACCCATACTCAAAAACAGCTTAATTAGCAATGGGATGCAAGCAAAACTGGGGTGCAGTGGCACCAGCACGTTTCGTGTCCACGAGAAAATCTTCGGCCTGTCCGAGGTTAGAGACCATTCTCGAAGAAGGGTGCGAAAACAAAGCAGTTTTCACAAAGAAGATCTTGATGTGCCTTCCTGTGGTGTTGTCCACGGTTTTCTATTTCTTGATCCACAAGGACGTGACTTGTTGTGCATGAACCTTGTCCGATCCGTTTACTGCTCGTAAACGGAGTTGCAGAAATCGTGGGGCTTCTGATTCTGCTTTTGCTTCGCAGGGGCTTTGAAAGATTTAAAGAGTTCTGGGGTCATGAGGACCAGAAGCATGGAAATGGAAGAATGAAAAGAAGCCAATGCTTACGGAAGGAGAGATTCCATGAAAGTTTGTAAACTTTGTAAATCAATGTTTTAACATATCTATCCAAACCTCTCATCCCTTGGTCTTTGGTTTCTGAAAAATTCTGATTTTTAAGTCTATATATTTTTTTTTGGATAAGTAAGCTTTCTTATTATCCAAAGAACCAATCAAAGAATATCATTCAAATACATATACCATCTAATTACATAAAACTCCAAAGAACAAAACACACACAAAAGAAAACAAGAAAATTAAGCTATATCCCACTTAGTGACAAGATCAGGAGCAGAAAGAATTAATTTCCGACAACCCGAGATTTTCATTTGAATATCTCTCTTGATGAGCAACACAATGTCCTCTATATGCTTGGGCGTTCCAGCATGCACTCGACGATTTCTTTTCTGTCATATGCAATTGATGAAACTGCACCATGCTACTCTAATAATGACAGCTAAGGCCACCCGTATGGATTGAAGTATATTGAATGCCAATAATGGTATGATGGGAGTGCATGTTCAATTTTAATTTGTTTATAGGCAGGATGAAATTAGAGTGAAATAGTTGCTTAACTTTGAAATTAATAAAATTCTAAAGTAATTAAACTAGAAAGATCGGAAGGTAAGACTCAATTTCACTGATTTTTAAACAAGAAAAATTGGAAAATCAAGATTGGAGGGTAAGATTTTTAAGCACCCGAAGGCCTCCTTCCTGTTTACAGTGTGTCTCCCACATCGATAGGCCAAAGTTGTCTAGAGTTCGATGCCGTGTAATGCTGTCACACACTTAAGAGTGTGTGAAGTTTTCGCACCCCAAGGATCACGTGGTTGTCATGTCTAAAATATAGACACCTTTTTTTTCCAACAGTATAGGATTCAAGACTTCGGCGTCCAAAGAATCTAGATGGTGCAAATCCTTCTTTTGGAGAAAAATAGAATTTAATTCAAAACTACAATCAACTGAATTGAGTCAAATTTATATTCGGATTCATCCGATCTTGTTTTCGAGTTCTCAGTTTTCTACGTATGCAAAAAACGCATACACGGGTAAAGGAAGTAAAACATGAAGAAGAATAAAGACACTCTTCTTCAACACCTCTACATCGCCGCCTTCCTCTTCGGCTATGGGCTCCAATCGAGGACAACTCATAGGTTTGTAGCAAGACATAACAAGAGATGGTGCCACTTCTCCCAATTCTTGCATGTATCGAATATCCTTTGCCATTTCTTTTTTCTGTTTTGTAGAATAAGGTTTTGATGCTAACTTGGAGACCTGGATTGAGATATGGAAATGTTTGTTGAATCAACTAGGAAAAGGTTGGGATTATTTATACATGTTCTAAAGGGAGACTGAAAAGAGAAGGTGGTTGGTAACCAACAATGTTTGTTTGAGTAATCTATAATGAGTGGAAAAGCCAGACAATCTTATGTCATGAACTGAATTGGATGGTTAAATTTCATACACAGAAAATGTGAGTTATAGACTGCTACTAAAATTAGGTGCATTGCAGGAAAACATTTATTGTATTTGCTAAACAATCAATGAAATAACATCCAATTTGAAGTGGAATTTGGGTGGACATTGCAGTTTCATTGCTTTTAAAGATTTAAAATACCCTGGTTTTGGTATGACTTTGGTGTTCTTGAACTCTCCTGTAATTGTGGGTATATATATAATGTGCAATGCTACTTAAAAATAAACGTTGGACACTTATTTCGGTCAAAAAACATTAAAGGTGGATGTGCTATTCTTGTACTCATTCGTTGTTGTGAGAAATAAACGCATGGGCGTAACATAGGGAGGGTTTTGGAAGCGTGGTTCCCTGCTAATTTTTTTTCTCTCAATGATAATAGAATAGTGTTTTTTAGAAAAAAGTAAAATTAGTTCTACAATCTCTTCAAACTTTTTAAAATGTTATTATGACCCCTCAAAATTTTTAATCTTATAATAGTCCCCTCATTTATAATTTTTTAGTTCTACCCCTGGATAGACGTCTAATGTTTCTCGATCATCATAGGAATGAATGAATCTGTCTTAAAGAAATTGTATTTTCACGTGCCTCAATAGTTCTCAATTTGATTTCAATCGATATATAAATAAACAGTTTCAATTTACTGTTTTGATATTTAATTTAATCTTTATTTTTCTGTTCTGTTTAATTTATTAATAATATCATTATTTGATTTTACTGTATTTTTAATTTTTAAATTAATATTTTTTTAATCATCTTAAGATAAACTTATTAAGTTTTAACCCAGAACGAACTGATAATATATTATTTTTTAGGAAAAAGCAAGGCGGTTCGATTATCACAATCACAATCCGAGGAGATTATTCAGCCACGTTTTCTGCTGCTATTATTGTATGGAGAGCACATCGAGCTATTTATAGTATCAAATTTTACGTGTTGTGATTCTCGAGGTAATTTAGTAATCTTGTAATAAATACCTCAGTTTATTAGTTTAATTTACCCAATAAAACCGGGCAAAATTGGATGGATATTACGTCCAAAAAATATTTTGAAATCTATAGCAACCATAAAATTATTTTTAAATCTATTGCACTTTTAAAGTACATTTTAAGACCGGATTGTTTAGAATTTGTCTTCATAAAAAAATGAAAGCATCTTGCTTTTAA
Organism: Hibiscus mutabilis; assembly: GCA_019671005.1. Taxonomy (NCBI): domain Eukaryota; kingdom Viridiplantae; phylum Streptophyta; class Magnoliopsida; order Malvales; family Malvaceae; genus Hibiscus; species Hibiscus mutabilis. The sequence goes on from CM033711.1 coordinate 604,742, forward strand.
TCCGACCTTAACAAAAATTTATAAAAAAATATTAAAAAATTATAAAAGCAATGTGCTTTCATTCCGACTTAATACAAAAAATTAAAATCGAATTTCTTCCGATTTTGATGAAGTTAGATTGCAAGCATATGGTCTTTTATCTTTTTTAATATTTTTTATGAATTCGGACAGTAAGTTGTTGGTCTTTATCATTTTTAATTTTTTTATGAAGTCGAACCGCAAGCTGCTGGTCTTTATTATTTTTTTAATATTTTTTATGAAAACGGATTGTAAGCAATCCGACCTCAAAATACATTGTAAAAATATAATAAATTTAAAAATAATTTTAAAGTTGCTATAAATTTAAAAATATTTTTTAGATACAATATTCATCTAATTTTGCCATAAAACCGTCTTATGCTTTATTAAAAAAGAGTATATGCTTTAATGCATTATTATATGTTTTTCATATAATAAATGCTTTATATGCTTTAATATTATATGCTGTTTTTTCTTTTGAGAAAAAAAATTACATGTGGTGGTGGGTATATAATATGGAAAAAAAAACTTTGATACACATGCCTTTTAGTTTTAGGGGTTAGAGTTTTAGTTTAGGACTTAAGATTTAGGGGTTTAGGTTGTAGTGTTTAGAATTTAAGGTTAGTGTTTAGAATTTAGGGTTTAGGGTTTAGAGTGTGGGGTTTATTTTTTAGGGTTAGGGTTAGGAATTTAAGATTTGGGTTTTTATAGTGTAAATACACATGCTTGAGTAAAATTATTTTTACACAGCTTGTGTATCAAAGTTTTACCCATATAATATTAAGGTAAAATTTTAAGAGAAAAAATTTGATACACAGGTCGTGTAAACAAACGTTTACACGTGTTTTTCAAAGTCAAGGTTTAGGGGTTTAGTTTAGGGGATTAAGTTGTAGAGTTTAGAATTTAAGGTTAATGTTTAGAATTTAGGATTTAGGGTATTAGGGTTAGGAATTTAGAATTTGCGTTTTATAAGGTAAAAACACAAGCTTGTGTAAAATTAGTTTTATACAATATGTGTATCAAAGTTTTACCCAAACATTAAGTTGTGGTATTATTAAAATAATAATAAATATGTTAAAACTCATAATTTTTACCTTTAATATGAAATGTAAATATGACATGAATATGAAATATTTTATCTTATTTTTTGTCTTAATAATTATTATTAAATGTGATAATAATTGTTTATGTTTTTTAGAAACACTGTTACAATTTTTAGATTTTTTTTGAAAATTTTATTTTCTTTTTTTGGTTTTTATTTTTTAAAAATTCAAAATAAAAATAAAGATTTGTGTCAAATTATATTTGGGTGATGAATTTTTTTAATGGTATTACTTTAAAATAATAACAGAATAAAACTTTAAAGACTTATCTCATCCAAAAAAATAAAAATTAAACGCTTATTTCAGCCCAAAAAATGTTATACATCTATTTTAAAAAATAATATAATTTAAATACATATTTTTCGTATAAACCTTTATTTAAAGTATAATAATTGAATTAGTCCTTAAAAGTTTATTACTTTTCTCATTCTTCTTTGTCGATTTTGATATCATTGAAGCTTGACCACGTCAAGTCCTTGGAAACCCCATTCTTACACAAATTTCAAGCCAACAAAAGATGTCTCTACAATCCCACCGTCGTCTTTGTTTCTTTTCTTGTTTCTTATCATGCATCATTGTCCAGAGCAACTTCATAGCACCTCGACCGTCGTCGCCACATTTCTCAGGTAAAACGGATCTTGCTACAAGTCTCTACAACACAAATTTTAATTTTTTCTTCATCACCTAATGAAGTGGGGTCGTTTTGAAGAAATAATTGTGATATAGTTTTCTCAAAGTCTTGTAGAAACAAGACGATGTTCACGATCATATGAACATACTCATGAGAACTAAAAACCTTCTAAGAAATATGATTGTGTAAAGTATATTATCGTTTATACAAATGACAGAACAATACAAGAATGTTGCGTCCACTGGTCAGCTAATAAAGTAAAAATATACTTTCACAAGGAAAGTTTAAGGATGGACACCTATCTATACTATGTAACTATTGATCATAGATTTTATCACCAAATCGAGTCAAAATATTTTTTTTAATGAAAGCATCAATTTCATACACATGGAGATTGTCAGAAAATAATAATATTTTGGAGCTTTGAATGAAATTGGTTCAAACGCTGACCACTTGTTGGTTAGTAAATGTGTACGACGTGAGTGACGTGAATGTCCAGATTGGTCGAGCCCTTGGATTTACGTATATTTTAGCCCAATAAAAATTATTCTTTCTCAAATAAAACATATCTTTTCCAAATTTTATTTTGAAATTAAAAGGATAAATAGGGTTTCTTCAAGTTCTGTTTTTGGGGATTTTCAAAAGAAAGCTTTAGATTTTGAAAGAAAAGGGCTCGAATATGTGTTTTAGGGTAAAAAGGGGGTTTTTGGTAACTTTTAGGGTTCGTCGAACGGCGACCGACACGGAGGCAGAGCCGCCAAAATCTGGGCTATACGACCTGATTCTGGGCAGGGCGGCGGCGCTGATGAACACCACGGCGGTGTTCATCCCCTGCCCAGAAAACTTTCAGAGGATTGGGGGGGGTTTTTTGGGCGTTATAACCTTTTTTTCTATTTTTGGCAAAAACGTATAATATGTAGTGATTTATTGTTTTAAAAAAGGGAAATTGTGTTTTAAGTCATTCCGCCCCGGCTTATTCACCTTTTAAGGAGTTTCGTGTTTCTAAACCCCTTCCGTGGTCCCCGAACTTTTGCGGCGTTTTCCAATTTGGTCACTGGTTCGATCAGAGTTATCCATTTCTTTTATATTATCCCTTAGTTTTGTTTTTATTTGGTCACTAATCTTGTGGTTGATTGGCTTTAAAATGCATTAATATGTTGAATGTCATCTATTTGAATGCTAGATAATGTAAGTTTTGGGGCCTTGTGTTTGTTGGGCCTAATTCCTAGCTTTGGGCTTAGATTATGTTTAGACTAGTTTAATTAATTCAAATCATGTGTTAGTCTCATAGAAGCATGGTTTCGAACTAATTAAGTTAATTGTGGGGTTCACATCTTTAAGGTTAATCAATCTAGGGTTAAATACTAGACCCACCTAGATTAATTAGATCACTAAATTGTCTCTCTCGTAATTTGGGCCTTTGGGTGTTTTAGGCCTAGTGTTTAATTAGATAAGTTTTGTGCCTTTTAGGTGTTTTAGGCTTAGTGTCTAATTAGTTAAGTTTTGGGCCTTAAGTCTTAGGCCTAGGTTTTTGGGGCTTTAGATCAGATGGAGTAATTCAATTAATTTGAATCACGTTCTCGTATTATAGGGGCGTGATTCCTAAATTAATTAAGTTATTCCTGGATTTGGGTTCTTAGGGTCTTAGTTAGATCAACGTTTGAGTTAATCTAATGAATTTTAATTTGTTCTTGGCTCATTAGAGCAAATGCCAAATTCGTTAAATTAATTGAACGTTTCTTAATGGCTTAGGTTAAAATTTATTTCAAACTTAGATTGACACTTAAATTCCCGATTAAGCATCGTATTTTGTTAGGATCTTAGTCATTCATGGCTAATTAATTCAAGATTAAATATTAGAATCACTTAACTAACAGTTATGTCACTAATTGAATTTCAATAATTTGGGCATTTTTTAAGTCAGGTCTTGGGGTGGGCCTTGTGTGCTTATCTTTTGTGCCTTTTGTTTGTCATCTCCTATTTTTTTCATTCATGTGACTCGAATGTTTGATTACACATTAATTAACTCGGATCATAAAAAGGAGAGGTATTCATTAGTTCCGGTATTTGGGTCGCAACAGTCCGAGCTTAAAGGATGTTGACCAAATATTGGAATTAATCCTTACCGACTCAAGAAAGAATTAAAACTTGACAAAGCCATTACATCGTTCCTTAACTGCTTGCACCATGCATAAAGGTGACATACGGGATTCGAACCCTAAATTAACACGGCAGTCGGGCTTATTCGATGTCGGTTTAATCTATGGTACGATGTATTGTCAACCTTATTAATTAAATGTCCAATTAATTTGAACCCATCAATCTGATAAAAGCCTGTTCAATTAAGGTTAATTTTCAATTAAGGTTACCGAATTGAATTCTTTTCGAATTCTGACAATTTCCTTCGATTAAAAGCAACAAATATTTTGATACCAGTTACCGGGCGTGATGGGAGTGCTAATCATTCCCCACACGTAACCAACTCCCGAGTCCTTTCAAATAGAATCTCTGATTTTGTGGTGTCCAGCCTATCTGTCAACTCCTAATTTTCAATCAGTTTTCAAAAAAAAAAAGAATTTTCAAAAGAAATTCCTTTTAAACGAAAATTTCAAAAAGGAATGAAAAAAAAAGTCGTTACACCATTCCGATAAAACTAATATTGTTGCAGATGTCAGGTACATTAAATAAAACTAATGTAGTTGCGGATGCATCAAGTAAAATAACGATAACGGATTTGAGAGCAATGTTTTCCGAGTTAAATTTGATTGATAACAGTGGCTTCAAAATTTTCGCGGTTTTTATAATGAGTAAGCAAAACTAAAACATTATACGAAATAAAATTGTTGAGAAATAAAATGAATTCCATCCAAGAGAATCAAACAATATCTCAATAGGACAAAACATAAAATAAAACAGGAAGAAACAGAGGAATCAGAACAAAAAACAGATTTCTCTGTCCAACTTCAGAGTTCAATTCAGAACCTTCTTCAAATATGGTGTCTAATCTAGGACGAGTCGATGGTTTCTTATGAGAAATAACAATGGAAGGTGCCTTTTCATAACTTGTTTCCCAGTATTCCATGCCCTTCATTAACATTTTCTCCAGAAAATCAAAATTTTCCTTGAATTCTTCCTTGGGATCTTTCTTCTGCTGCAAAATCAAAAAAAAAAAAAAACTCAAAAGAGAGAAAGAAAATTTTGGTTTTTGATTTTGATTATGGTAGATTGGTGTGCTTCAGTGTTAGTATATATAGAGGAAGTTTCTGGGGAAAAAAGAAGAAGAAAAGTTGGTATTTGCGTAATAATGGAGAAGTCCAATGATCATATGGTGGGGACAGACAGTTGCATGCAAAAAACGTTTGAACGTGTCAAAAAGGACAAAACACAAAAGATTCACTTAATTTAGACACTGTTTGATCCAAATTTAACTTTTCCTTTTTGAAGTTCCATGCAGTTTCCTTGTGATATTTGTTTATATTTTCGGTTTAGTTGTATGGTAGGATGATATAATGTTGTCCTCTTCTTCATCTCCTTACTTTTAGTTCTAAACACTTTTGTCATGTTACAGAAGCTTGAATCCTACATTCATAATTGTATTAAATCTGTTCAAGTTGTTAAAAAAATGTTAAAATAATAGCACACTTGATGTTCTGCACTTGAATGTTTATGTTGGTGTCGGAGACAAAACAATTTATGATCTCTAGGGAGGGGTAGCAAATCCTAACAATGGCTAGCTAGCCTAGCCATGCATGATTAGAAGGTGAGACAGTCAATTTGCAATGCCATGCTTTGTCCTTCCAAGAGCAGTGTTGCTGGTTTGAGACATGTCTGATGATATGTTTCCAAGGGAAGGGACACATCCTTTTTCAATTTTGAGTGCTGATCATTGTTTGCCCGATAGTTACAAAAGTTTTGATTAAGTTCATGTCATATCGGGTGGCTTTCTATTTCGAGAGGTAATTCTTTCATACTTTTTTTTTCATTTATAAGGTTTGAAGTTACGATTTTACTTAACAGTTATCGAACTTTTTATCATCCGATCTAACAGATATCAATCATTTTGCTGATGAAGTACAGTTGCAAGTCTTATGGCGTTAATGACAGAAGAAAAGGGGAAAGTGCATGATCATTGGATTTCAAGATATTTGTGAATTTTTAAAAGGAGACACACTTCTATGTCACTCTTAATTCCTTCAATTGCTTGGAAACTTTTGAAGAGTCAAGTCAAGGGAAGTTGAAACTTCAATAACCAATTTGTAAATATCTATCTTAAAGTTAAATATGCACAAGATAAACCAAAAGTAAAAGATAATTTTTAAAGTATGAAATTATATCATCAATAAAAAATACTTAAATTATATGAAAATTTAAAATTTTAAGGGGTGCGACCTAGCATCATTTTCGGTTCATCCTTGACTATAAATTTATTTACCAACAAATGATACAGTGATAAGACACATTACTTTTTCAAGAAGAGACCCAAATTCAAAACATTATTGGAAATGACTTCAACACTTCTCCCCGAAGAAATTAGGAGATCCTTCAACATGCGATTGAAATTTTCTGCTAAAAGTTGTGATCCAAATTTCGTTTTGTTACGGCTCAAAAAGTTCGCAGTGCGATAATTTGGTGAAAAATAAAATTGGAGAAAAAAAAATATGTGGTTGCTATATCAACTATAGCTAAGCTCCAACGTCCATAATGAATTTGGGTGCTTTTATCTTGCATTATCTGATACAATGTAATTGCTGATAGATAACAAAAGTTTTAAAGAACAAGAACGAGATCAATTACACTACATTTATTTACATCAGATGTAATGTAATGGCCATGATTTGTGATTGAATCTCCAAAAATGGAAAAACTGAAGGGAAAAAAAAAGGAGACGAATCCATGGATTACATCAGATGTATGTTGATCGAACGACGAATGTCGATTACATGACGGCGAGGGGCCATTCTTCACTTCTAAGAGACAAGTTGATAGAAAAGATGTCGGCTGGTGATGAACTTTTGGGTAACTCCATCCCCATGTAGATTTCCTCTTCACTATCTTCTTCATGGATGGTTTCAAGTGTTATGTGGATGTTGAGCCTAGACACGGCGATGAAACGGGCCGGAACAACGGCGGAGAAGGGAGCGAGAGACAGTGGAGTAACTAATGGGGTGTCGGCAGCCATGGGAGTAGTGGTGCAGAGTGTTTGTTGGAGAGTGGTGATAGAGAAGATATCAGCCATGGGGAAATTAAGGGGTTTTTTTCTAATGGAATTGTGGAAACTTGAATGAATGTGTCAACAAATGCTGAATTCCATGCTTGATTTATATAGAAGTTGTAAATGGTTATATGACCCTTGGTTTTTAGATAATTACTTCAGTGCCATTTAAAAACTTATAAAACTTTTTGGTCCAACACTCTAATTTAATAGTTTTTAAATTTTATGAATCGAGAAAATTAGGTTTGAGAAAGCTTTCTCGTATTTAAATATTGAACACATAGACGAAATCAAAAAACAAAAATTATTAGAGTCGAAGTTGAATGAAAAATATTTTGAAAGGATCAAAATGTATTTTTATTATTGTATTGTTTTAAAATATTTATCACAATTTTTTTTATTAATTAGAGATGTATTACATTTCATATTGATATTCACACTCGTACAATATAGTGTAATATGAGCATCCTTAGCTAGTAGGTCAATTAGTGAATCTCACTTATCACAATTTTTTGAGCATTAAATATTACAATTTTTAGTTGAACTAAATCACAAGTTTATCATTTTTAGATCCAAAATACAATTTTACTAGTATGTGTTAATTTAAAATGCAATTAATTTTAGAGTAAAACACAAATTTACCATTTATAAATCAAGATTTTTATATTTCTTTTGAAATTTAAAGATGGAGTAAAATATAAATTTATCAGTTGCTCCAGTTGAATAAAGCACTAGATCTTTTAATATTGTCTGAGGTTTAAGTATTGACTTGTGAATGTAACAAATTAAATTAAAAGAGTCATCACCATAATAAACTTCAAGAATACTTAATATAAATTATTCGATCAATAAAATTAAACACTTATAATTATATAAAAAATTATTGAAATTAGTCAAAGTTGTTTGTGTCATCATTAATGGGAATGCAGAATTGTTGAAACTAAATTAAGGACTGCTTTTGGAAGACATGGTCGGCAACTAAAAAAAAAAGTAGAGATTCGGATTTTACTTGCTTTATGACTTAAATGCTGATTTAATAACGGAGGCATGCCATTGGCTTGCAGTTTTTTCAAGTCTTTTAATATAAGCACGTGTATTAATGTATTAATAGATAAATTTAGAATTAATATTATAAAAATTTATTATAAATATAATTTTTTAATCTAATTTATTTTATTCACAATAACACAATTTGAATATTGTTAATTTTTTATTTTACATATCGAATTATAGGTCTTTTTTAAATTCTCGAGGGCGGCATTCTCCGTATCTTTGATCGATATATTATCTTCAAAATTATTAATTTCAATCTATTTAGTCTATTTGATATATTAAAATTAAAGTATTTATTTAAAAATAATTTATTTTAAAATTATAATTATAAATACACATAAAATAATTTATTTCAGTTTCTTCAGGATTTTTCCATCGAGACATATTTGGCATTTGGTTTCCGTTGTTTTCCTTGGTGTACGTCTTCCATACGCATTACTACAGTGTTCTAAAGCTAGCAAGTTCTCTCTCTCCATATAAATATATGGATAAAACTTTAATACACAGATTGTGTAAAATTAATTTTACGTAAGCTTGTGTATTTATACTATAAACACCAAAATCCTAAATTTTTAACCCTAAAAATTAAACCTTAAACTCTATGCACTAAATTCTAAACACTAACCTTAAATTTTAAACCCTACAACCTAAACCCCTAAACCTTAAACACTAAACTAAAACCCTAACCCCTAAAACTAAAAGGCACGTGTAAACTAAGGTTTACACGGCCTGTGTATCAAAGTTTTTTCCTAAATATATATATTATAATTTTTCTAATAGTATGATATAGAGAGAGAGACAGCATAATTTAATAATGTCTTATTTTTTATTATGTTTATATTAGTACATTTATACATTCAAACTTTGTTAAAAAAGTCTTATTACAAAGATATTTTATATACACTTACGTAATTTTATAATAAGTCGATCAAAATATTGTAATCTTATATTTTAACAAAATAACATATAATCACGTAACATAACAAAGATGAGCAAGGACGATGCCCGTGTAAGGTGGGAGAGGCAATTGCCTACCCAAAATTTGATGGGTTAATTACATTTTAGGTCCAAATAATTTTAAAATTATTACAATTAAATGCTTGCCTCTCCCAATTTTTCAGTTTATTATTCTTTTAGGACCTATCATTTAGAATTAATAAAATTAAACTTTGACTCTTTTTTTGTTTAATTATATTTTAAGACCTTTTAATTTTAAAATTTATAAAATTAACTCTAAACTCTCTTAATTTGTACGATTTAATTACTTTTTAAAACCTTATTTATTTTAAAATTATTTTGTCTACCCCTCGTATTTCATTCTTAGCCCTGTCCCTAAAGATGAGAATGTGAAATTGTTAAGGGTTTGTTTTGACGGGTTATTTTAGATAAAGATGAGAATTCAAGGGCTAAGGGACTTTAGCCGTGGTACTGCTGCTAAGCGTTCGGTCTTAAATGCAAAGTTTGGAGCTATGCCTTTTTGGAACTGATAAAGATTGAACCCCCAAAAGCTGGTATTTGGATTTGTCCGAATTGGACATGTTAGGCGATTGGCTTTTTGGTCTTTGCCCTTGTGGATACGGCAGGAATGAAGATAATACAGCAACGGCTGCACTGCTTCCGCCGGTGTTTTGTTCAAACCAGCAGCTGTGAAATATTATTTTAAAATTTAAATTCTGAAATTGTTTCCCTCACTATTTTAATATTTTTTTGTTAAATTTATTAATTTATGTTTATATTAAACTCTATATAGTATCACTATATTTTTTACATATTTAAAAAAACAAGGTAAAAATTTTATCTAACTTATTTAGTATCGGGTCAAAAACTGCCAAGTTAGTGACAAACTCAAGTCGCCATTGTTGATGAATGTTAGCTAGGTTTAGAGTTTCTTTTATATATATACGAGTTAATATTTGATGCACCGCTAAGTGGAGTTTTTTCTTTTAAGAGCACTAAACTCTACGCACTAAAAATTAAACCCCAATTCTAAACTTTAAAAACTAGCCTTAAACCCTATAATCATAATCCTAAACTCTAAAAATGCACTGCTTGTGAAAAACTTTGTTTTCCACCATCAGTGGCTCTTTAACAAGAAAAATTGCATTTAACTGCTGAGTATTGTTGATTGGTTTAAGCGTCCTCTTAAAGCTCCCCAAGCTTATCTAAGAAATCATTGTCTAATGCTTGAACCAGGGCAATGGTTTTGTTTGGGAATGTAAGCTTGTGCCTAGAGAAGCCAATAACACTGTACAAACAAGCTACTCGAATTTAAGTCCTAAGGATAACAACACTCCCTTTTCTACCAAGTCCACTTGATTTTGAATGACACTCATTGTCGCCTAGCACGTAAAAAAAGATAAGAACATAGTAAACCTAATATAGGTAGCAAAATGTGGGACAATACCACTTAACATAATTGATAATCTCAGAAACTCAAACTACTTTGCATTACTTAAGATGTTCTTTGCAACCAGGTAATAAAGTGTATGAAGTTTTAACTCATCCTCCTCCTAAAGAGACTGCTACGAGCTAAACAGAAACTTCATCGTACATCCAAAGACACTCACAATGCTAATTATAAAGCTTGATAGAAGTACAGCATGCATGACATTTTCGATGGTTTCAATATTTCAGAGGTGACTGCTGGGTTGGCAACAATCCAAAACGCTTCTTCAAAAGAACTCTCTGTCTCGAGTATTTGCCATCCGGGGAGAAACGAGCTGCATAGACGTTGGTAAAAGGGAAGAAAAAACCATTAGAAAAAAATTACAGTACTTGTGAGTAAGATTTTTGTGCAACTTTGAATAAAATTTTATGACCCTATAATAAACTTCGACACAACCAGAAAAAAAATCATATAATAGCCTAACATGTTCAAGCCAATGTTATCACCCATTAACGTTGACGATACGAAGAAGGTAAGAGGAAAGCACGGGTGTATATATATACATATGCATATATATACACGCACACATTATGCATATATATATATATATGTGTATATATGCCTCAACAGACAACCAGATCAAACAAATGTAAGCCAGAAAGGATATAAATGATTCAGGCCATATTACCTGGATGAGCAGACTGAGTAGGCGACCCCACTGGTGATTCTTTCTGCACACAAAGTCAATGAAAATGTAAACATAAAGAAATAACTAATGAAATGTTCATTATCCATGAATCAGAAACCTTGAAATATTGCTATAACAAGATCATAAGATGGCAGCCAGCCGATGCTCGACAGCAGGGCAGAGATTAAACCTTAATTACTGTCTCAAACTTCTGCATTCTATAGCCAGTTCATTCAGCCAGAAACACCCTAAACTATTACAGAAAAGTAAAAAGCTATCCTACCAATAAGTTCTTAGCTCCCACAGTAAAAGTCATCGGCTACAGTACAAGTTTTAGAGCAAGCTAAGCTAAAAAAAATCTCAATTTTGAAAGTAAAACAAAAAGGGGTTAAAAGTTAAAACTTCAAAACCATTTCTGGAGAAGGTTTCAGTTTAACTACATACAAGATCGACCTTCCCATACCCTCAAACACCATAAACAAAACATGTAAAATTAAGGAATTTCTGCATACCTAAGAAAAATCATTTGTAGTTTTAACTAATTATCAATAAAAAGAGATTATGGATCTATGTGATTTACCTTAGTGGTGTAAACTTTGTCTCCATTCTCGTTTATGTAGAACTGGAGATACATCTTAACCAATCAAAATAAATGCAAGCTGTAAAAAGAAGGAAAGATTAGAACTTTCATGCAATTAAACGAAAACCCGGAAAGAAAAACCAGGTATAGAAAGGAAATTGTGAACTTTTTACGGAGCTGTACCTTCTCTGATGGATGGTTGGGGAAGCAGCTAAAGGGAAAAAAGGAAATTTATGGGGGGGCTCTAGGGTTTTTGACTCTTTGCAAGGTGAGTGGTGATGGGCCATTACAGGCTTAATGAACACATAGCTAGCCTTGCAATTGGGCCTTCTTTTATTTTTAGATGGCCCAAGTTTCTTTATTAAGGTTTGAGACACCAAGTTGTAGAGAAAATAAATATACGTCTAATCTCTAGAGTAATTAGTTAAAAGTTGTCAGTTGTCGTCTTTTTCTCCCTTTAGACGTGAGTTTTAAACTCATTAGGAACAAAATTCTCCTAAACCAACATATTTGACTCTATCTCTATCAGATAACATATTTGACTTTATTTGTGTCTACTTTATTTATAAATCTAACACTCGATCCAATTTTTAGGAGGTTGCAAGTTAGATCATACATACATAATCCAAACTAATAAGTCCAACTTTTCATATGTTCTTCCCAACAAAACAAAATTTAACTTTTTAAGGATAAAATTGTCGTTTCAATTATTTTACATCATCTTTTTTACACATTCTTACACAAACTTTTTTCTTTCTAAAACTGTGTGAAAAGTTAACAATAAACAAAATAAATGGGACGGAGGGAGTAAATGATTTGACAGATATGTTCCCATGCAATGCAAGTAACCAGGTTGCCCTTTCATCACTCCACAAAGGCAAGAGGGGAGGAGGCAAATCAAATAGCAGATGGCACGAAATAGAAGATGGCCGGTTGAGCTGATAAAAGTGCAAATTTAATTGCATATCTACAAAGGTCCCCCACTGTCTACTTATGTCTTGGATCTTGTTTCTGAAACATAAATATTCAGACCACTTTTGCAAATTAATGTCAAAAAGTAAGTGGCGGCAGTAGCAGGTAAGTTTTCATTAATGAGAGACAAAGACCATTGTCTCAATTTAAGCCAAACCATCTTATATAAACCTTACCTTAGATCTTATCTTGTTCATATCCAAAAACCAGAGTTTCCTTCTTGGGATTCACTTGTTAAATCTTTTACAGACATGGCGAATTCACGTATCCATAGGTTCGTCACGGAGGTTGCTCCGCCGCAGTTTGTTGCCGTGATGAGGCGAAGGACGAGGACGATGTTGGACACCATTAGAGAATAGGACAGAGATGGCAGCTATACTGATACTTCGAAGCCTGCGGCTCCTGCTGTTGCTGATTCTACTTCTATTTCTTCGTCATCCTCTTCGGCCACCACCGTGACGGCTCACTCCATATATTTTTCTCGAAGGAGTTTCGAGTTTTTCGGTTTTTGATAACTAGAAAAACGGTGTATTGAAGATGTATCTTCAATTCTTTTTCTAGTTTTGTTTCTTTTTTAAACCTTTTTTTCCCTTCTTCAACAAGGTTTTGGAGACAGATGACCAGTACTGACCTAGACTTCTCTAGGTCCATGTGTGTGTAGAGTTAAAACTTTTTATCAATAAGAACATTTACATATGTGTATAATTTTTTACCTTTAAATTAAAGACAATTGCGCTTAAACAACGGTGTCACTCGAACTAACACTCAATCAGCATCCCAAGCTAAAACAATTATATGCAGTGCCAGTTATGACAGGAAACATGAATTCGAATATCTGAATTTTATCCGTAAGGTTTGCATGTTGAACTGATATTGATCATATAGGTCTAAAAGCATTTAATCACCAAATCTCATGCATTATTACTATTATTAAATAGTTACTTGTGTACGTATTTAGATTTTAGTCCCTGAATATTCGTGCATGTCCGGTTTCATAGGTACTTCTGCTCTCTTTCCATTATTTCCCCATGAATCATCCAGCATTACCTTTTGTTCTCAATTTTAATCTTCATTAATAGGATTTTGATTTTCTTGAATTTGATGTTTCTGAGGAGAAAAAAAATGCATGAGGGTGGCTGAGTCTCAGATATGGCAACCATGCAAGGAGAAGAGGTGTTTTTTATCAATAGCAAGGTTTGAAAGAAACACGAACAAAAAACGAACGATGGCGACTCAAATGAATTCGAGTAGCAGGATGCGTGTGGGGAAGTACGAGCTAGGGAGGACGTTGGGGAAAGGAACATTCGCAAAGGTGAAATATGGCAGGAATATAGAGACCGAAGAGGGTGTAGCAATCAAGATTATTGATAAAAACAAAGTTATCAAGCATAAAATGATTGCTCGGGTAAATCTTCTCTTTCTTTTTCAATGTTTCAATTTATTGATTTGTTTCCAGTTAATCCTTTTGTCCTCTGCAGATTAAACGTGAAATTTCAACCATGAAGCTCATTCGACACCCGAATGTCATCCGTATGTACGAGGTAATGGCTAGCAAAACGAAGATTTATATCGTTCTGGAATTCGTCACCGGCGGTGAACTTTTCGACAAAATTGTAAGATAACAATCAAAACAACCATGTGTCTTACTATTAAGCAATCAGTGTTTGAATACCGAATAATTAATCCGGCATTCTGTTGTATTCATCTTGCTGAACCAGGCTACCAGGGGGAGGTTAAAGGAAGATAGAGCTAGAAAGTATTTTCAGCAGCTTATTAATGCTGTAGATTATTGCCATAGCAGAGGTGTTTGCCATAGAGATCTTAAGGTGTGGGATACAGTTCCCTTTGCCTATAAAAAGTTAAATATGTGAATTTATCTGATATAGTGGATCTGTGTTCTGTCATTTACAGCCCGAGAATTTGCTTCTAGATGCTAAAAGAGTGCTCAAAGTTTCGGATTTCGGTTTGAGTGCTTTACCTCAACAAGTTCGTGTAAGCGCGTTGTGTTCATGCCTTATGACATGTGTGTGTGTGTGTGTGTGTGAATATTTACGCAACATCTTATCCTTTGTGGGTAGGAGGATGGTTTACTTTACACAACATGTGGAACACCAAACTATGTTGCTCCAGAGGTAAGACGTGGCTTGTTTTCCCCAAGTTGCTCCGCAAAAATGGTTGATCGGCTTTCGTTTATCGTTGCTTTCTAGGTGCTAAAAAATAAAGGCTATCATGGAGATAAAGCAGATGTGTGGTCATGTGGTGTTATACTCTTTGTCTTAATGGCTGGTTACATGCCTTTTGATGACTCCAATTTAATGGGTCTATATGCTCAGGTGCTACTTCTCTCTTGTCTTCCTCTCGAAATTCTTATTCGGGTACCGAGTCGTTAATGGCATGACCGAGTACAACAGAACAATGATGTCATGTTGGTGACCAATTTGATTTATGTCTTCTGAAGGAGTTCCCTGTCTGCCTGCAGTTATTCAAGACAAACTTCAGATGTCCTTCATGGTTCTCACCAGGTGCAAGGATCTTAATCAAGAGAATTCTCGATCCTAATCCATCGACAGTACATAATCTTCTCCTTTTTCCTACATTTTCGATGTTCTGTTTGAAGGTGTATATGGATATATAGGTTTCACTCTTCATTTCTTGTGACTAAACCAGAGGATAACAATCGTCGAGATTCTCGAGAATGAGTGGTTTAAGAAAGGATATAAGCCACCTAGGTTCGAGCAAGTTGATGTTACTCTTGGTGATCTGAATTCGATCTACGGTGAATCATGGGTAAGAGACTAAGAGTTGTGTTTTTTCACATATTGAATGTGGTGCACATGGTATGATGAGTCTGTGTGGATGGTTTTGGTAGCAGGATTCTCAAAACCTCGTCGTCGAACGGCGGGAAGAAAGGCCTGCACTACCTTTTACTATGAACGCATTCGAACTTATCTTGACATCTCAGCCGCAGGGTCTTGACCTCGGTTGCTTGTTCGAGAAGCAAATGGTATGTTGGTGGTGCAAATGGTATGGTGAGTCTGTGGCCAACCATGTTTTGAGATATTATCCATCATCTTACAGGGACTTGTTAAACGGGAAACAAGGTTCACATCCAAATGTCCTGCTACTGAGATTATCTCGAAGATCGAAGAAACTGCAGTGCCTTTAGGTTTTGATGTGAAGAAAAATAACAACAAGGTTTACTCTCTTGCCAAACTCTCTTTTACTCTAGATTAGTAATAAAATGTTGAATTATTTCCCCATTTCTAATCATTCACTTTCTTTTGAGCATACCAGATGAAGCTGCTAGGAGAAAAACCCGGTCAAAAGGGTCATCTGGCCATTACAATAGAGGTACCTCTCTTCCGACATTACCTTTTGAGCATAATCTGAGCTTCATTTGAAATTGTTTGATCCCTTTAACCCTGCATGTTTCTGTCTTCAGATTTTTCAGGTAGCTCCTTTGGTTTGCATGGCTGAACTTTCGAAATCCGGAGGAGATACCCTGGAATTTCACAAGGTACTAATCGGTCGATAACTTATCAGTGTGCAATCATGCAGTGGATGTCAAGTCGGTATTCCATGATTCGAAATTTATGCTGCTTTCTTAAATTTACAGTTCTATAATCGTCTCTCCGCCGGACTAAAAGATATCGTGTGGACGGAGGGACAAAAAGTGGAAGAAAGGAACGGTTAGTAATTTACAGATACTTCAGCAGACTTCTCTCGATAGAGTCGAATAGCGCTCTCGACAGAGCTACACATCAATAGAACCTTGGCTTATTAGATGAATGTTGTATAAAATCACATAGGCTGGTCTTAGTTTTTGCATTCCTGGCATGCATTAGTGACCATAAAGTTTGGTTCTCATTTTTTTGGGTTTCCTTTCACATTGTTTTCCTCCGATGATTGCAGGGCCTGTTTCATCCCGACAATGACCGACGTTTTCCGCTTATGGTCCGTCCGGTCTCAGTTCTCTTAGGCGAACTCCAGTCCTGTTTTCAGATGGTTGTAAACCTCACCATGTGTAAAAATACTGTGTACATGTAACATATTAAATTTAGAAGATAATTACTTTAAATAACATTGAATTGACCTTCATAAGTATCGAAATCTTGTCAATAAAAGAGCTTATTCTTATTGTATAATAAATTCAAATACTCCGACCTGACTCAACCAGATTTAATATAATTTTTATTTTTTTCAAAATAAAATATATTTAGATAAACTACGCTTTTTATTCATGTCAATAACATAAAATCAAAGTAAAATTTAATTTAATAGTATATACCACTTTTTCTTTTACACATTAACGAATAATAATTGTGTAAAGAGTACCTTAAGACCTGGATAATACATGTAAACCTAACTATTTTCGTAATCTTTTTACGAATATACTTAATTAGTAATATATATAACAGTTAATTGCACCATACATTCTCAAATTATGATTCTCATTTTAAATTAGTCCCTAAACTCTTAAATATTTCAATTTAATCCTAAAACTATGACTCTCATTTTAATTGGTCTCCAAACTTTTGAGTGTTCCATTTTTACCCCTAAACTATGACCATCATTCTAAATTAGTCCCCAAACTTTTTCAGTGTTTCAATTTCATCCTCAAATTATCGTTTATATCACATCATTTATTGTATGATACACATCAATGTTTCATGAGAATTAACTATTTTTATAATGGTTTTGTTGTCATACGATATGATTAGCATATATTGATAATTTGAGGATGAAATAAGAATATTTAAAAAGTTTGAGGACCAATTTAGAATGAGAGTCATAGTTTGAGGGTAAAACTAGAATGCTCAAAAGTTTAAGAACCAATTTAAAATGAAGGTTATAGTTTGAGAATATAATTAGAATATTTAAAAGTTTAGGAACCAATTTAAAATCATAGTTTAAGGACGTATGGTACAATTAACTCTATATATAAATACTAGTATGTTCATAATTATTACTTATTATATCGTGTCGAAACACGTTAGTTATAGGGTTTTCTAACATCCCTAATTACATTCATAATTGTTCCACACTATTTCATAGACATGTTCGTGCAGGGATAAACCGAGATGAACTACAGGAGGCGGTTGTTCTTCTGAAAATTTGAAATTCATATATTATTTAAAAAAATTTAGAAAATTTCTATTGAAAAATTATTTTCACTCTTTAAATTTTTATAAATATGCCACTAAAATTTTATAGGCTCACCCCTAACATAAAAGTCTTGCGTCCATCCTTATGTTCATTGGATGGCTGGTCTAGTTATGTTAATATTTTATATAATTTAAATTTAATTATAGAATATACTAATATTGTATATACTTTCTAAAATAAAAATAAATAATTTTGATGAGTTTGACTAGGGCTTGACTTTGAAATTATTTTATGGAACATATGCCTGGACACCTCTACTACTTCATGTTATTTCACCCTACTTTTTTACTAATAAATTTTAATTTAATATTGTCATATACATATATATAACAAATTTATAAACATAAATTTAGTGTATATTAATATTTTTTTGTTTAACTACTGATATTAGATTTATTGACCGATTAATTTAGTTCAGGTCTTGTAAAGTCTCCATATGAGGTCGACCCTCTAAACGTAATTTTCTCAATTCTCTACGCCATGATTTAAACATCTAACCCTATTTAGGGAACATAATATCTCTTCTCGCTAGACCAACCGATGATTAATATCGTATTAATACTGTGATAACTCAATCGAGGCCTAGGAGGCCCAAATACGCAGAAAAACCCACGGCCCATCCCCACCACTGAAAGAGAGAAAACTAAAACACTGTTTACGGCCTGGAAAGTATATATACATACACGCGCTATAAATTTGAGCTGACAATGTCAAACAAAGCACTTTGGGTTTCAAATTCGAATTCGACTGGATTGGTATTTGTTTCGTGAGTAGTACTGCGAGAAGGCGCCTGGTTGCAGCAATGAGAGAAGAGGTCATTAGCTCTGGTGGGGCCATAGATCCCACTCCTGCTGCGAGGTACCCAACTCTCGCTACTCACCCCTCCTCTTACTTACTTCCTCAATCTCAATTTCCTCAAGTTGGGGTTTCATTTTTCTGGTTGAATGTTGGGATTTTGTTTTTCTGTTTTCCGACGTGATTTTTAGGGTTGGGGCTTTGTTTGTTGACTGTTTTTAGCAGTTGCGAAAACCGGGGTGGGTGGAAGACTGGGAATTTCAGTTTGGGTTAATTGTTTTGGAAAGGGAAAATGGTTGAGTGTTCTCCGAAGTGAAAAATAAGTCATAAGTTGTGGGGTTTGGATATAGATCCTAAATTTGAGCTTTGGCGCACTTTTGGTCGAATCCAAATAAGGAAAAGGGAGAATTGAAGCATTGAATTTAACTCGATTTGTTTTTCCATGCCCAAATTGAAAGAAAAGAAGCAAGCTTTTGCATTCGGAAGTCTTAACTAGTTCACTAGGTTTATGTATGTACTATGTACACCCTTAATCATGGCTTCCTATGGAAGTGCTGATGATCTAGGGAAAAAATATTTTTCTTCATTTCTATGGTTGTTTGCGAACCTGCTAAATCCTTATTTATGCTATTTTGGGATAATTTTTATTGGTAAATTAGAGGATGGAAACTGGGTCCAAATAACTATGCCTACTAGGAGCATGCCATTTCATTAGCAGGAAAGGTTTTGTTTCCTGTTGAAGTACCTTAGACCATTTCAACCAAGGCACATTTGATCAAGCCCACGCTTGGTGCCCACCCTTGACATGGTTTTTTTGTAAGGCCATAGGCACAAAAAATCCCTCTATAATTGAAGTATTCTTTAGTTTATTTTTTATTGATTGTACCTTTATTATTATAAAAATGACACTTTTTGTTCTTTATCAGTTCTGCTGGGGCATCCTCACTGGCTGTTCAAACTAATCTTGGCAGTGTAGATTGGTCTGGTCCTGGTCAAAATTCCAAAGCAGCTTCTCAGTCTTGTGTTGGATCGCAAGCTCCACGGATTTCATTCAGTACTAGTGTTGGTGGCTCTGCCCTTGGGTCGTCAAGAACTTCATGTCGACCATGGGAAAGAGGGGACCTTCTTAGGCGTTTGGCTACATTTAAGCCTATGAATTGGTTGGGGAAACCTAAGGTATGCAACTGATCCAGCTACTGAATCTCCTTAGTAGAAATTTAGTCCTGTGGACTTTGCATTTTGTCTGACATGTTTCCCTCCTTTATATGTATTGATTTTTTATATTCGTCACAGTTGAGTAGTCACCCTTATCACCAAGGACATCATGGATATATTTTGTCATATAATCTTCTAAGTTTTCCCTTGGTGTTAAAGTTATTGCATATTCATTGGTTCCAGCACATAAAAGGTTTAGTTCCTTTTAGTAATTGAATATGTTCAAACTGATCTTAAGACAACCTGCTCTTTTTTGAATTAATTGTAGGTTGCCAGCTCATTGGCTTGTGCTCAGAGAGGTTGGATAAATATAGATGTTGATAAAATTGAATGTGAAACTTGTGGGGCATCCCTGCATTTTGCATCCTCCCCATCCTGGGCTGCTTCTGAAGGTTAGCTACTGTAATTCTACCATTTCCTTTTGTTTACTTGCAGTTTCCTGGGGATATATAATCATTGTCGTAAGACCGTCACAAAACCTCAGACCTTTCTAGGTAATGATGGTTTGGGATGTGCTTAATTCTTTATAAGAAAATAGATGAGCAATGTTGTAATGGACAGATAATGAAAGAGTTCATTTCCTGGACAGTTATTTTCCATTAATTGTTCTTATAGGAACCTTTGGTTCTTTGCCTTCCAAGGAATATGACAATAATTTGGCATAGCATATGTTTCTAAGTGATTGATTCTAAATACTTATTTGCTCATTCATTTTTCTTTACATCAGCGAGGGAATTCATGAAGTGAACCATTTGTGTGGTTAACTTGTACTTTGTGCATCATTAGATTTTACTTATTATGATAGGTCTATTAGGTCAGTAGCTGTAACAGTTGTTTTGGTTTTGGAAACTGAACTGTTTTGATCGGTTTGGCTGTCTGAACTTGAAGTTAATATCATTGATGCTGTTTTCTTCTTTTTTATGATGGGGGTTATAGTTTCTAGCAGTACATTTCTAATGGTACAATATGTTTTGGTCTCTCTTCTTTTCCTTTTCTCAAATACTATTGAATTCTCTCTCTCTCTCTCTCTCTCTCTCTCTGTGTGTGTGTGTGTGTGTGTGTGTTTGAAGTTGAGGATGCTGGCGAGGCCTTTTCCAAGCAGCTGGATGCTGGTCACAAAGTTGCTTGTCCTTGGAGAGGAAACAGCTGTCCAGAAAGCCTGGTCCAATTCCCTCCAACACCCCAGTCTGCCCTAAATGCAGGATACAAGGATAGATGTGATGGACTTATGCAGTTTCAGTTTCTTCCTGTAATTGCTGCGTCTGCAGTGGAGCATATGCGAGCTTCTCGTGGCACACAGGTCGATCGCCTTTTGTCCCTATTGCAGAATTATATGGCAGAGTTTGAATCCAGATCAGAGAGTGTACCAGAACCTGATACTACTCTTGATGGTGCATTTTGTCTGTACTCTCGTGTAAGATATTTTGATGTGTTTTTATTTGCTGGTAACTGGAAATGTTTCTATATTCTTATGTGCTTTACCATTTAACAGTCTCAAAAGCTTATAAGCTTGTGCGGATGGGAACCAAGATGGCTTCTAAATGTTCAAGACTGTGAAGAACATTCTGCTCAATCAGCTAGAAATGGATGTTCATTTGGCGCTAACAGAGCACAAATCCCTCTTTCACAGGATCCTGGACCAAGCAAAAATGCTCTTGCTCCTTCAGCCAAGGACACTGGGAAACATAAATTATTAGTCGTGGAGTCTAGATCTTCATTCAGGCTGCCCTTGTTAGACTGTAGCTTATGTGGTGCTACTGTCAGGATATTGGATTTTTTAACTGTTCCTCGACCTGCTCGTGTTGCTCCCAACAACATTGCTATTCCTGCTACAAGCAAGAAAATGGGATTGGCACGTGGATTAAGTGCAGCCAGTGGAATTAGTGGTTGGGTTGCTGCTGATGATCCAGAGAAAGAACAGACTGAAGACCGTGATGAAGTAGGAACAACTGATGAAAGAAAATTGGTGCAAAAAACAGATGTTGATTTGAACCTTCCAATGGCTGGGAGTCTGTCTTTCAATAAGTTGGGTAGAACCATAACATCCAGAAATATGAATGATGCTGACATGGGTCGGGATCTAATTATTGGGCAACCATCAGGTAGTGAAGTTGGTGATCGGGCAGCTTCTTATGAATCACGGGGTCCTACTCCTCGCAAGCGAAGCTTGGAAATAGGTGCCAATTCAGATGATAGGCAACAGTTACGCCCACAACAGGCTGATAGTGTTGAAGAAACTGTCATTGATCGTGATAGTGACAAATTCAATGATTGCAGACAATATTCTGCCGGACCTTCAAAACGTGCTCGTGATTCAGATGGTTTTGATATTTTCTGCTCACCATATCCAAGAGACTCTTCTGATGCAGGCCCCAGCCATTCAGTGGATTTTGAAGCTTATGGAGATGGTGGCAATAGAGTTTCTCTATTTAGGCAAGGAAGTAACCAGGTTATTGAAATCCCATCAGCCAGAGATTCAATGCGTGCGTCCTCTGTCATTGCAATGGATACTTTGTGTCACAGTCCTGATGGTGACTCTATGGAAAGTGTTGAAAATTATCGTGGAGATGTTGATGATATTCATTTTCCCTCTTCTAGTACATATGGTCACTTTGACATGAATGACACTTCAGAGTTGAATTACAGTAATCAAGCTCAACAGAGTATTTGTTTCCAACCAGCTACTGGAGAAGTTCCAGGTGAAATGGGCATCAGTAGTACAAATGACGGTGAGGAAATCTTCAATGCTGAAACCGTGACAGTACAAGCTCGGGATGGGTTTAGTTTTGGAATTAGTGGGGGGAGTGTTGGAATGTGTGCCAGTCATGAAGCTGAAATACATGGAAGCAGATGTCTCTGTGCATAGAACAGATAGTGTAGTTGGTGATGTAGAGCCCAGAATGGAAGATGCTGAAAATCAGGGTCAAACCGGAGAATCTGCTCCAGATCCTGGGTTAATGGATGAGGTTGTCCCTGGTGAAATAAATAGGGAGGACCCTCATGGTGATAGCCAGGAAATGTTGTCTCGCTCCTTGGGAAGGGCTGACAGTGGTTCAAAAGTTGATGGTTCTGCAAAGGCAGAGTCTGTTGAAAGTGGTGAAAAGATAAGCCAAAGCTGCAAATTAATTGCCGATAACTGTGCTCATCCATCTCTTTCCTGCAATGCTAATATGTACTCTGGTAATGTAACGCCCAAGAAAGAGGCAAAAGGTGCTGGAAAATCATATTCCATAAACAATTGTCCAGAACCTGAATCGGATTATGCTGTTGCAACTGGAATAGGTAAACTCTATGCACTCTGGTATTGAATCACCTCACACCAAGTAATGCTCATAGATTTACTTCCAAGGCTCTTTGGGTAGTTTAGCCCTCTTTTTGTTTATTTATTTCACTTTAATAAGACATAAATAAGATGACAAAAGGAAGATTCCCCTCTTTGGTGCTGAGATATGATTTAATTTTTCTTCAGATTGAATTAGGTTTCAGTGGTAACCCCTGTAGTTTGGTTTGCAATTGTTTCACTCTGCTGCTGAAACAGTAAGAATGAGCTATTCTCAGGACTGTAACAATTTGTCTTCTGGACCTGAATCAATGTACTTATTTCTATTGGCTGCTAGATCTATATGTAATTAGCATTACGCCTTATGTGCATGGAAATATGTGCCAGTTCAGTTCTAATTGATGTTACCTTATTCAGTTTCAAAAAGAAATGATGTTACCTTATTCAGTTTAATCATATCCAACTTTAGTTTGTATGGGAATTCATGTTTCACTCAACTGTATGACATTTTGAAGGTGGTTTCTATGTATGTGGTTCTCCATTTCCATTTCCCTTATTTTTCTCTTCCGGATGCCTTATCAAGATTACTTGTGTTTTAGGCCCACCAAAAGGAGAAAGCAATTATGAAGAAGCTGTAGAATTTGATCCAATTATTCATCACAACCAATTCTGCCCGTGGGTGAATGGAACTGTTGCTGCTGCTGGCTGTAGTAGCTCCAGTGTGTTGCGCTTTGTGGATGGCAGCTGACCTTGGATGCCTTGGATGCCCTGCAGTCAGAGGGGCATATTCCTGTGCAGACAGTACAGTCTGAGTCAGCCGCATCATTGTATAAGGTTTGTTGTCTTGATACTGAAATATGGTGGATCCGGGCCTACAGGCTACTACAGTAACCTTCATTTCCTCAGCTGTTCTCAATTTTCTTGTGCTTGTCAATTTTCTTGTGCAGGATGATCACCAGACTCCTGGTAAAAAGCTCCATCAAAGGCATCCTATGAACAAAAACCACAGACAGTAACATGAAGTGTAAAGACACCTGCAATTGCTAGAAAGTATGTCACTTTGAGTAAAATGATTGGTCGTAGCTGCTAATCATGCATCTTTCTTCATTTAATCCTAGTTTTACTTGGATTTGGATCATTGTCCTGGAAATTTAGGATATATACACATTATATATATATATATTTATTCTGTGTGGATATATATTTTATTATAAAAGATCAGGATAATATATCTACATTTTATAAAATAAGGTTCTGTTGCAAATGTATTTATATTTATGCTAGCTTTTATGCAATTAATTGTTGAGTACACAGCTATTACAAACATTTCTAAATAATTGAGAACAATGCATGTGAACCATCTTGATTTTTTAAAAAAAAGAGAGATTTTCTATTCCAATGTTCTCAATTATTTTTTATAATCTGAAGTATGATATTATAAGTTATAACATCACTATTGTGATTTGGTCAGTTGAACAAGAAATTTGGGCAAACCTTGTACTGCAAATGTGATTGTCTGCATCCATGATAGGACCCTGCTGTTATGACTACTATGGCTCCCCTCTGGGTTTCATCTTCATGTTGTGTGCCATTGCCAATGTCATGTAGCATGGAATAAGGCATTCTCGACAGTTGGACTTGAGCTACCACCACCCCGTGGGGAAGTTCTGCCATTTCTTGCTTTCCCTTTTCATCTCATGATTATGTGTTTTGTGTCAATACTTAACTGAATAGTTTATCTATATTTCTGTCTTTAAGCAGGTTCTTCTTGGCATTATGAATATTTTTATTATTTTTATTCACTTGTTCAGTGTTGTTAAGAACAGATTTTTTCTAAAGATTCTTCATCTCCTGGGTTTTTGATTGTTTAATAGATAATGTAAAACTTAGTTGGCTCAACCTTCTTAAAAAGATTTATTTGTACTTAGAATAATTTTATGATATGGTACCTGTAGTTTACACCAAATTTTTAACACTGTATGTTGAGTTGGTATTTGACCAATCTTAGTATGGCATATAGTACCATGTTCTATTTCCTCATATATGCTTTCCTCTCCCTTTCTGATCTCTGTAACCGTGTTTAAGGTCGAATATAATTTGTGATATTAATGTTTAAACATCTTTGAATTATAAGAAAATAAAAAATGGACAATGCCCGTTTGGATGAGAACGCCCATTTGGGGAGAAGCCAGAAATTCCAGTTTTAAATTTTTTTCTAAACACACGAATCGGACCAAATTAGGCGGAAAAGCACCCGTTTGAAGTGCTCTCTGTGATCATTCGGTATTGCTTCTTTGTTCAGTAGCCAAATGCTCGTTGAAAAAGCATTACCGAACAGGCCTTAATCGATCCCAATGGACTTGAGCTGAGACAATGATGGTAACCAGTAGAAGCAAAAGATAGGATACGATGGTTCATGGTCCACTCCGGATCCAGTTAAATCATCCAAAAGAAATCTGGCTTCATCTAATCATTTATCAACTCGATCGCCACGTGCCATAGCCCATATAACATACAAATAAAGATCAGTTTTTCAGACACTAAGCCTCTCTCTCCCTGTTTCTTCACCATGTCTGCAACAGCATTCCACTCTTCCCTGTGCATCTCTTCCCAGAAACCCTCATTTTCTCCCACAAATTCCCAAGAACCAAACACCTATTTACCATCAAAACCCAAGAGCCTCCTCCACAAACACCCACTCTACTCATCAGCTCATCACAATCTCTCCCTCCAAATCAAGGAGAAAATCCTGTGCCTAGAAATCATGGGCATTGACTCAGGTAAAGCACTCTCTCTCGACCCTTCTCTTCACACCACTTCCCTTGATTCCCTCAACTCCATCATCTCCTTCCTCCAATCCAAAGGCATTCACCAAAAGGACTTCCCTAGAATCTTTGGCATGTGCCCCAAAATCTTGACCTCCAACATCAAAACTGACCTCAACCCAGTTTTCAGTTTCCTCTCCCAAGACCTTAATGTCCCAGAAAACAACTACAGGAAGGTCATAAATAAGTGTCCAAGACTGCTGACTTCAAGTGTCAGAGACCAGCTGAAACCAGCTCTGTTCTATCTCCAAAGGCTTGGGTTTAAAGATTTGGAAGCTTTGGCTTATCAGGACCCTGTCCTGCTAGTTTCAAGTGTGGAACATACCTTGATACCCAAGCTGAAGTTCTTGGGAAACATGGGGTTCTCAACTGCTGAGGCTAAAAGCATGGTGCTGAGGTGCCCTGGTTTGTTCACTTTTAGCATAGAAAACAACTACAAGCCGAAATTCGAGTACTTTAAAGAGGACATGAATGGGGATTTGGAGGAGTTGAAGGAGTTCCCTCAGTTCTTTGCTTTTAGTTTGGAGAAGAGGATAAAACCAAGGCACATTGAAGCCATGAAAAGTGGGGTTAAACTGCCATTGTCTAGCATGCTAAAGAGCACTGATCAAGAGTTCAAAGAGCTGCTGAGAAGCAACGAGGGTAACAGCTGATGCTCATGTGTATGTAATTTTCTTGTTTGTGAACCTTGTGTTCATATGTAAATTTAGCAGAGCTTCATACGGTTGCTTGTAAAGGAAAAGAACCCAAAGTAGTTATGATGTTCCATTAACTATTGTCTGTGATCTCTCAACAATTCAGATGCCGAGATCCACTAGTTGACCTAGTAATTAAGATATTCATATTACTCTATCTTGTATAAGTTCGAATTTTATTAAGATGATGTAATATCTCTATTTAATAAAAAAAAATTCAAAACCCTCATATTTGGATTCGGAATGGAAATGGAATAGCTTTAAATGAAATTTTCTACTAGAACTAGAATTGCCTTGTTATACCAGCAAAGAAGGTCCAAATAGATGAACAATGTTATCAAGGAAAAGTTCACAATCTAGTTTAGGGTTTGGACGTTAAGGATCTAGGTTGTGGGATTTAGAATTTAGGATTCATGGTTAGAATTTAGGGTTTGTGGTTAGATTTTTAGGGTCTTACGGTTAAAATTATAAATTTTAGATTTAAGCTTGAAAATAGACATGTATAAACTTTTTTTACACGGACAATATATCAAATATTAATCCTTAAATAATAGGGTAAACTACACAGACGACCACTTAATTATGGGTTTGGTATCAATTTGACCACTGACGTGGCTGTTAAATAAACTGGTATAATTACACATTTGGTCCTATTATTTACAAAATCTATCAATTTTGTCCTAATTTTAATTTAATAAAATAAATTAATTATTCAATAAGGTGGTGACACATGCAATGCTTTTGCCACTAGGCCAAACAAGGTTTTGTGATATGAAATACAAAATTTAATATATGTCTTATCTGGCTGTTAATGCCAAGAAAAAGGAAAGTAAATGCGATTTTAGGGGACTCGAAAATAATACAATATGATACATAAAAAACATCTATACCAAATAAATAAATCTAATAATTAAATTAAAGTTAACAATATTTTGTATATATTTTAAATTATAATTAGTATACGATTTAAAATCAAAATTTTAAAAATTATATTATGTTAGTGAGTTTGAATTCGTTAAATGAATTTAATATAATTTTAAAATTTTATTTTTTTATATTTAAAAACGATGAAAAATTATATTTTTTCACAAAGTGTTAAAAATAAATTCAATATAATTTTAAAATATTAATTTTTATATTAAAAACGATAAAATTATACTTTTAAAAATATATTTAAAAATAAATTTAATATAATTTTAAAATTTTTATTTTTATACTAAAAATGATAAAAGAATATATATATCGTTTAACGAACAAAATTTTAAATTATATTAAATTCAAACTCACGAATATAATATAATTTTAAAATTTTGATTTTAAATCGTGCACTAACTATAATTTAAAATATATACAAAATATTGTTAACTTTAATTTAAGTATTAGATTTATTTAATTGGGTTAGATGCTTTTATGCATCATAAGTGTGCCATGTTCGAGTCTCCTAAAACCGTATTTACTTCCTTTTTTCCTTACATTAACAGCCAGATAAGACATATATTAAATTTTGTATTTCATATCACAAATCATTGCTGGGCTTAGTGGCAAATGTGTTACACTTTCACTAAAGGGTTTCATGTTTGAATTTTTCTAGGGTCAAGTTTTCTTGCTTTCATTTTTTTTCTCCAATTAGGTAACACGTGTCATCACGAGGAAAATAAATTAAATAAAAATAAAAAAGTGTTCGAATAAGGTGGTGACACGTGTCACCACATAATTAAATAATTGATTTATTTTATTAAAGTAAAATTAGGAAGAAATTAATAGGTTATGTAAATAACGGGACCAAATATGAATTATACCAATTTATTTAACAACCACGTCAGCCTCTCCGTTATTTTTAACGGTTAGTGGCCTGATTGGAATCACTTAAATAGTTATGTGGTAAATTTGCCAAAATTAAAAGTATAGTGGTCAAATTGACACTAATTTTATAACTAAGTGGTCATTTGTATAATTTACCCTAAATAATATCATGGATTTGAATTCTGTCAAAGAAAAAAAATAGTTTCAAAAGATATTGATCTCTAGTTAGAAAAGTCTAAATCATTTCAATGCAAATTTAATTGAGACACGATAATGATATGAATACCCAAACCGAAGGTATTGGAGTAGAAAAAGCTTTATATATTTTGTATGGGTATAAAAGGTAAAAAATACGTCTAACATTTGAAAAAAATAATTATTTTAGTTTTTATTTTTAAAACATTTTAATTATTAATATTTTATTTTGGGCTAAAATAATTTATTGCGGACTAAAATTATTATGCAGTTAACGTATTGAGATTATTTGATAGAATGGCACGCTGGTCAGAAATTTTGTCCATATGACACTCGTATTATCATGTCGATCTACATGTCATGTAGGTTTATCTTGTCATTTAAAGCGTTGATTAGTTGATTAACGATTTTCATCTATTAAGATATTATTTTGGCCAAAATACAATTTTAAAGGTTAAAATACTTTAAAAATAATATATACCAAAATATCTATTCAAACAAACGTTAAAAAGTATTTTTTGATATTATACATTTTCTATTTTGATTTAATTTTTTAACAATTTTATTTCATTAAAGTATGTACTTGGATCATAAAATTTTTCTATTGAGGTCATACAAACTTGCTGATGTAGAGTTTGACACATTAAGCACAAAGAACAAATAAAACCAAAATCATACTTAAAACAAAGTGATTCCAGAAACTAAGTCCCCAACCTCGTGATTCCTATTAATGTGTCACACTTTCCTATTTCGAGTAATTACTATTCTCATTACTGAAAACCCTACTAATTTATCCCAAAAAAGTTTGCATTTTATTCCATCCACCCAACATGTTAATGACCAAACCAATTAAAAATATAAATTTTGCACTAAATTAGCAAAAGTTAAACTAAAAACTAGATTTCCATTAGCAAAAGAAAACTTTTTTTTGAATAATCAAAAGAAAACTAAAACAAGGGAAAAGGTGGTGTTTTTTTGTTAGTTTACGTGGCAAAATCTTTGCTTCATTTATTAATTCGGTGTCATACAAGCTTTCAGCAGACTTTAGGTTTGGGCTGCTTCCAAATCATAAACCCCCCAAGATTTTTCTCTAAACAAAAAAAGGGTTTAATTTTCTGGGTTTTCTTGTTTTTTCCTCTGTTTGGGTTCCTGGAAAAATAGTAGTAAGAGACACACACACAGAGAAACAAGGTGAGGATGTTGTTTTCCCGGGATTTTCCAGGATTTCTGCAGTTCCCAGAAAATGCCTGTTCGGTTTCATTCTCTCTCGTTCAACTGGCCCTTCCAAATCCGTTTTTTCTAATCAGTATGTTCATTCTACTATAAAGGTAATACCTTGAGTCTACCTTTCGCTTTTTTCTTTGTTTTTTTCCTTCAAATTTGTAATCGGCAGTTGCTCCTTGATTCCAGTTGTTTATGTATTTATTTATTAATTTGTTAATTAGTAAGAGTTAATCGATTATGTGCTGCTTTATTCTTGCCTTGGGTTTTAATGGTAATCCTTAAAGCATGTATTGGGTGAACTTTTGAAGTGCAATGATGTTATCACTACCCCGAATGTATTGATTTGGTGCGGTGGTCAAAGCTACTTCTTTATAGTCAAAGTAGAGTTGGTACAGTGAATTTAGGTTATATGATGACTGAATCAAATGAATGACCAAGAAGATGCCTTTGAGAGGACTATGTTCTAGATTGATTTTTTCGATAGATATTTTACATCAATTTGGTCGTCCACTTTTGTTTGATCAATTTATTTTTTTTATGGAAATGTATGTGACAGGAAAAGAGTGATTGTAAATCTTGTATATGTACTGATCACTTGTCCTTTTTGTTGTTGCTGTTTCTGTGGATTAGTAGGTTTGTAGTGGCAGAGGAACTCCATCTTGGAGTTTGCCTTCATTGCTTGGCCTTGGACAACAAATTCATCAGAGCAGCTCTGTAATAGAGGTCATCCTTTTATTTCTCATCTAAAATTTGGGGTTTCTTTGTTCATTTGCCGAATTTCTTACTTACAGTTTTAGGAAAAGAGACATGGTTGCTGGATAGGATTTTTTTCTAATATGTCAACTTTTGTAGTGCTCAAAGATGAAACAAGTTATACTACTTTAGTCTTAAGTTGATTACTTATCCCTTTTGTCATGTTTGTTATTCTTAATCGTTGGCTAGTAGTTTGTGTATCTCCTACCCTCTCTGCTCTCACACATTTCACCTTTTTTTATCCCGTCTTTGTTTACTGCAATATTGAGATGGCATTGCATTTCCTTCAGTAGGAACTTGACCCATTTTCACTTGTTGCTGATGAGCTGTCACTGGTCGCTAACAGGTTACGGGCCATGGTTGTTGCTGAGGTATGGTGCTGTTCTTTTTCATGTCTACTGAATGACATTTTATTGCATTTCCTTATGTAAGAAAAAAAAATGTCACGTCATGAAAATTTCATGTTCATCTCATCTAGGTTCCTAAGCTTGCTTCAGCTGCTGAGTACTTCTTCAAATTGGGGGTGGAAGGAAAGAGATTTCGTCCCACGGTAATGTATCTTTACCGATGTGGTATTCTTGAGGTTACCAGAAGATTGTAATAAATTTGGTGAAAATTAAACTTAGCCACAGTCAGTTCTTGACTCATTTCAGACCGAAACCCATTTGACCGAAATTAAACTATTCTCAAGATGATTACTTTATGTACAAATAATTTTATGGAAATTTCCGGAATGGTTATTGTTTATGTCCTATGCAGGTTTTGCTTTTGATGGCTACAGCTTTGAATGTTCATATACCCGAACTGGCTGGTGGTGTAGGAGATTTTCTGACAACTGAATTACGTACAAGACAGCAGTCTATAGCTGAGATAACAGAGATGATCCATGTCGTTTCCTCGCTATTTAATCTTTCTTTATTATGTGTTTTATGTACTGATGCTTCTTCTAACTCCCTTTAGTCTAACATGATCATTTCCTCATCTAGGTTGCTAGCCTTCTCCATGATGATATTCTAGATGATGCGGATCAAAGACGGGGTATTGGTTCATTGAATGCTGTAATGGGCAACGAGGTACTCTTCTTTTCTTGTTCTCTTGCGACTGAAGGAAGAAACTTTGTAGCCTAAGAAATTGCTTACTCTTCCTGGTTGTTTATAATGCAGTTGGCTGTATTAGCAGGAGATTTTCTGCTTTCACGAGCTTGTGTAGCCCTTGCTGCTTTACAAAATACAGAGGTGATTTTGATTTATTTTTCTTACTATTTTCATGGTCTGTGTGGTGAATTTGCAAATGTAAATGTTAAGTTAAAAATCAGTTGCTTGTAATGCCTGTAGGTTGTATCATTATTAGCAACAGTTGTGGAGGATCTGGTTATGGGTGAAACCATGCAAATGAATACTTCATCTGAACAACGTTGTAGGTACGCTGGTCTATTACTTTGCACCGATCTTTCATTGTATTGTCAACGTGTTTAATTAGTTGGATGCCCTGCTATGTTTGGGCCCTGTGATAGCCATTATGGTAGTGGCAAACCAGATAACACGATTAGCATGCATATATGATTTCATATGTTTAAGCATGTCTTTTATCGAGTTTATAAGTGAATGATAGTTACAGCTTACTGTAGTCTAATGTTACCACAAAGCTTAAAAAAATATAAACTTCGACTAAGTGACCGTCTTTTAGTACAACTGTTTATATTGAAGATAATATGTGCTTTTATGGTCATAAATTGTTATGGAATGTGTAATCACAGCTCTCTGAGTGAGAATGGTTCCTTTTTTTTTGCTGACTTGCATTTTCATGCAAATAATTGCTGATGAGTAGATCTTCTTGATCTGATCTGGATATAAGGATCTTTTGCTTGTATTTACTGGAACAATTTTCAATATGCAGCATGGAATATTACATACAAAAGACATACTACAAGACTGCTTCCCTGATTTCAAACAGTTGCAAGGCAATTGCACTTCTTGCTGGGCAAACAACTGAAGTTGCGATGTTGGCGTTTGAGTACGGCGAAAATCTGGTTTGTATTTTGGTTTATGTTTCACTTACCTTCAACTTGTCATAAATTGCAAGATCTGCATGCTTCCCGGTGAATTAAACTTGAAAGATGTTTAACCTGGCAATAAACTCTTAAGCGACTGAAACCCTTCTATTTGACGGATAATTGGACTTGAGTATGTAAATCATAAAACCCTAACTCCTTTTTCCTTGATAAATGTAAACTAAGTTGCATTTATTTTTCTCAATAAAGCATATCTCCTAAACTAATGAATATGTCTTTCTGATTACAACATGGTCCACCAACGGTGAGATGGTTACTTTTTGCAAAAAGTGTTAAGAGTAAGAGTGTAAGGCTATAATTTTGAAGCCATATCGCACCATGTATTCACAATGTGGAGCAACTCAGATTTAACTGCTTTCAGACGTAAGCCATAGAACAATCCCTCTCCAGATGTTGTTTGGTCTATCTATCTATTTCCCCCTTTTTCCTTCAGGGATTGGCATTTCAATTGATAGATGATGTTCTTGATTCCACTGGCACATCAGCATCACTTGGAAAGGGTTCTCTATCTGACATCCGGCATGTAATTCTCTATCCTTGATGTCTTAAGCAAATTTTAAATGCCTTTAAGCTAGTATTGTTTTCTATGCCACTTGTCAAATACTTTTTTTCCTAGTGTTTCTAGGAAGTGTAGAAAGATCCTTTTCTCACAGAATTTGACAAAGCCTTTCTTTACTTGTACATACTACTAGGTTCACAGTATGATTTTAAATGCCTAACATAATGGTGAGTTCATCACAATCATCTGGTGTTGCAGGGAATTGTAACAGCTCCAATATTGTTTGCCATGGAAGAGTTTCCCCAGTTGCATGATGTTGTTTATCAAGGTTTCGACGACCCTGAAAACATTGACATTGTAAGTATAAATAACTTAGGTATCAAACATTATACGTAATCACTTTGGCCTCTGCGTAGAATTTGTGAATCTGCATAGTGTTTTCTTTTACTCCAAATGATCGATGATCGAGAGAGTATATAACTAAAGTAGTTTCAAGTGACTAATTTCCGGCCATTATTTGGGTGCTTTTATCATCTTAATTCTTTGACAATCTATGTTTTTTGCAACTATATGAACCTTTATCTTGTCCAATTTCACATGAACTGATCTATATTATGAAAAATATAGGCTCTTGAGTACCTTGGGAAAAGTCATGGAATACAGAGGACAAGAGAGCTAGCCATGAAGCATGCTAACCTTGCTGCTGCGGCAATTGATTCTCTACCGGAGAGCAATGATGACCATGTGATAAAGTCAAGGCGGGCACTACTAGAACTTACTCAAAGAGTAATCACAAGAAACAAGTGATGCACAGTAGATAAAGACTGTCTACTTATACCTAATTACCAACCCGTTATGCATTGTGCCAAGAGGTTTTGCTTACTGTTGTAATGGTTGTTCCTTCAAGGTAAAAGGGAAAATCCCCCTGCTTGTTTGAAGTCTACGGTTCAATTATTACAAAATTTTCATAATAATAATTTGTTTTTGTTGTAAATTGTCGTTTCTGGGCTAAGGCAGTGCACAATTGTCAATGGATTGTGTTGAATCTATGTTTAGTTGTTTACACTTTTCAACCTACAAATTGCTCCTTTTACCTGGAGTCAACCTATGTAGGAGATTACAGGAAGAACTGGCTTTCCAGTTGAGGTTATTTCGAATTCGGATCACATGCAAAGAAAAATCAATTTGTTTAGGGTTCATGGAATCACAATAACACATGCAGAACTTTATTGTCACACATGAAGAGTGGATTTCACAAGGGAAAGAAATTTCAATAATACAGAAGGGAGTGAATGTTTTTTTTCTGAACAGAGAAATCATAAGTTTTACAAGCAAAGGAGCCGAAACTTGATACATAAGAATGAGGAGCAGAACTTCAAATATGGGTGGGACATGGATGAAGCAAAGATGCAAGAATAATACACCATTTGATATTAATACAATAGAAATGCCACCCAAACCCACCATTTTCTTAAACCAGGGTCCTCCACCTTTTGCATTTCTCATTTTTCCTAGATTTTTTGGTTCATTTCACCAGAGAGATGTTTTCTATGAGTAGTTGCAAACAACCAAGTGGTACATGTTAACATCTGAAGACCGGGACACATCATTTGTTGATCTGAACTCTGATTTCTGTGATTCCGTTGTTTAAGACCGCTTAGTTCTATCTGCAAAGAACCCACTTCCCCTTTGCCAACCCTATTTCAATTATATCTCCCGGACAGAAATGAAAACATGGTGATTAGCCCTGTGAGAGAACAACCAGCTTCGTCTCTATTTAAGGAACAACATCAAGTGGTCAGGGTTGTACTGTAATGGCCCCAATTTGAAACATTATACTTGCATGTCATATCACTCCCTTCTTTCAAGAAAAAAAAATACTTGCATGTCATCTGAGTCCACACCAGCAGCAATGCAGCAAAAATTTGCAGTGGGAGATGGCACCTCAGTTAGCAAAAGGTTTTGACACTTTCTATCGGGAGTTGTTCTCCGTGTACAAACTATTGTTTGCAGATATGTAGTCCTGTTTCCAAGGATCTCTCTCCAAATCTCTAAATCTTGTTGTGTCCAGAATTAACTGCAGCATGCAATCAAATAAACAAATATGAAAAAGCACCCGGCTATCTGCATTTTAGATATAACATATTTTGACTAAGAAACAAAATTGTAAGCAACTAATGTTATTTTCATTCATCGTTTACCATATATCCAGACAAGGTAGGTTATCACTTGCAAATTTGACGATTTTGCTTATCAATTTATTTGTCAATATTGTTAAATGGAGCTGAAAATGGACCATATCAATCAAGATGGAACCTGAATCCATTCTAATATCCTAACACACCTGCTATAGGAAATTCTCTAGTAAACAATCACCTTATGCTTCGAAAATCAACATGATTATACAATTGAAGCAAATGTCTACTCTTAAGCATATGTTTTCAATTCCTGCATGTGCTTCAAAGTAACTTCCCTTGGTAATGGTTCAAACATGTATGTTATTTATCTAGAGACTCTAGTTTAGACTTAAGACACCATAGGATGTACGAAACTTCAGTAGAAGCTCCAAAACATACAATGAAGTTATTTATCTTAGCCCACAAAAATTTAAATTAACATGCACTTAGACCCCACCTGAATAAAGGCCCGACGAAAAGAAGAAGAAGAGGTTAGGATTACCATTTTCAAGCCGTTGAACTTCAAAAAGAAAGTTCCCATAGTTGTACAATTTGGAATATGGCATCAGAGACACATCTATAGTAGCCTGATACTGAACAGCCTCAATACCCAAATATCATTCACCTTGAGGTGAAAGGTGTCCACGCTCAACAAATCGTAGCATGAGGTTATCTGCCTCTGCAGATTTTCCTTCTGACATGAGTCTCTTACTCACCTTCTCGGATAATTTGAGATCGGGAATCAGATTTCTGTTAAACATTCGAC
Organism: Hibiscus mutabilis; assembly: GCA_019671005.1. NCBI lineage: Eukaryota > Viridiplantae > Streptophyta > Magnoliopsida > Malvales > Malvaceae > Hibiscus > Hibiscus mutabilis. The sequence continues at coordinate 640,849 of CM033711.1, forward strand.
AAGCAACTTTATATGCCGATAGAGGCATCTCTTTGCTCAAGTAACTTTCCATAAGCATGTTACAGGTGTTGGCATCGTTTCTGGATGCTGTTTTCAAAATCCTATACAACAATTTATCAGCCTCCTCAAGCTTCCCAAAACTACAGAGCTTCTCAATAACTTGATTATAAACTGTTTTGCACTTCTGCCTTAAAAGCATTTTCTCCAATAATTTCAACAGATCTTCCACCCTTCCCATCTGGCAATATCGATGAATGACTGTTCTGTATGTAACAGGTGTTGGAAGCAACCCCTTTTTAAGCATCTTCGTGGTAAGATCAGTCGCCTCTTCTATTCTACCATTCTTTCCGAGTGCATCAATTATTGCTGTATAAGTGACAGCATCTGGATGTTTGTTACTTAGATACATATCGTCAAGCAATGACAAAGCCGCTTCCAAGTCACCTTTTCGACAATATCCATGAATAAGAGTAGTAAAGTTTACAACATTAACAGCACACCCCTTATTCAGACACTCCTCCAAAAACCTTTTAGCCTCATCCATTTTCCCCTCTTGACATAGTGACTCGATTATCAAGTTGATTTCAACTGGGTTTGGGAAAAATCCCTTGCTAATCATCTTCTTCGCCACATCACACGCCTCAGATAATTTTCCCTCCTTACGCAGTCCATGCATCACAGCACTATAAGTGATGGCATTTGGGGTCCAAAACTCTTCCTCACTACCATTCATCATCTCTCTTGCCTGTAACGATTTCCCACTCCGACAAAGCCCGTTAATAAAGCCGTGTACGATACAGTGTTGGGCTTGCAGTCATGCTTGTACATATGCTGAAGCATTTTTTTAGCTTGGTCCACCTTCCCGACGCGACAAAAACCATCAACAACAGCTGTATAAGTCACCACATCAGGATTGCAACCCTTTGACAACATTTCATTCACGATACTTTTTGCCTCATCTATTTTTCCCTGTTTGCAGTAAGAGTGAACTATTGCACTATGCCCTACTTTATCGATCTGAAATCCTCTCGCTTCAGCTTCCCGTAAAAATTCAAGAGCCTCGTCTGCATGACCATTCTTCGAAAGCATATGGATAAGAGTGTTATACGTAACCATGTCCGGAAACAGATTACTTTCTTTCACCATCTTCTCCATTAAGTCCCTCACTTTTTTGACTTGTTTTTCTTTACAAAAGAAACTCATTATGGTGTAATAACTAACTTTATCCGGTGAACAGTTTTTCGATGACATATCAGCAATCAACTGCAAAGCATTTTCCAACTGATTTAGATTACAGTATCCCTTGATTAAACAGTTGTAAGTGAAGACATTAGGGAAAATTCCGACGATTTGCATTCTTTCGAAGAATCTCAGTGCCTTCTCTAACCTATTTGCCATCACCAAAACATGGATTGCAGTATTACATAGTGCCAAATTCAGCTCAACTCCAGCCTTTTGTAGTAAAGTCAGAACCTTCAGTGCGTTCCTCAAGTCGCCAGCCCTACTATAGGACACCATCAAATAACCAAATGCTTCAGGCCGACACTGAATCCCCCTACGTGCCATGAGCCGAAGAACCCGTCTAGCACCTTGACACAACTTAGTCTTACTAAGGATCTCAAGCATTGCATAATATACAATAGCGTTGTGACGGTACCTCCATTGTCGATCAGCCCAATAAAAGAACTGCAAAGCAACACGTTCATCGTCCTGTGATAGCAAAACAGCACAAACTTGACGAGGTTTGAGACTTCTCAGCAGGTGCCTCATATCACTTTCGAGCTTTGGATTCCAAGATGACCTTAATTGAATCAATCTACAAATCTCTCTCACCAAAGGATGCCTAAATTCATCTTCCTCTAACTCAATTTTCCAAACATCATCGGTTCTCACACATTGCGCGTTATATGAATTCAATGCCGCAAAATCATCGCCGCCATCGTCACCGTCATCACCACAATTCTCTCCTTCTTCCTCTTGAAATTCATCAAAGCCACCAAAATTCAGGCTTTGATTCTTTTGACACCCACCATTATTGTCACCAAACGAACTCAACTCCCCAGAAACCTTGACACCCATCTTTCTAAATTTACCATAATCAACATCTCCCTCATCAAAATCATCTCTTTCCACAATATGAACACTAGAATCACTCGATGAACGAGAACCAGGATTGAAATTCCCTTCTGAAGAATATGATAAATACTCATTAAATCTAATATAGACAAATGGGTAACCATAAAATCTGCTTGTTGGCTCACAAGGAAGCCTTTTTGCAACAAACCCAACCTTAGTACAATAAAAACAAGTACGAAACTGAAACAAACCAACACATTCAGAACGCCGAGCTAGGATTCTCTGAATTCTATGATAAGAGAAGTAACCAGCGTGCATTTTTACCAAGCAAATGCGCAAAAGATGAACTGATATAGCCTGGTGAACTCAGTAGAGTTTGTCAAGCTTCTTCAAATCTCCTACTATCTGAGTTGGTCTGCCTCGTTTTGCACCTTCCTCTGCTCCATTGGCGTTGCTTCGAGGCTTGACGACCGAGGCTGAGGCTTGGACTGTTCGGGCCTTGGACCCTCAAACTTTGGAGGTATAATGTTTTAGCCCATTAAAGTTGGGTTTTTTGTCCCAAGGCCGAAACTTTAAAGGTTGTCACTGTTTAGCTTTGAGAGGAATCAATTAATGGAGCTTCTCACCCTCTGGCAAGGCTGAATTTTTTCAGGTTATGTACCAAAAAGCTCACCATTATTTAACTGGCAAATTTCTTTTCAATCTCATAGGTACAATCTGAAAACAGAATATGATTTTATCTATAGGACAGGATTAGAATCATCTTATGCCTTAGAGTTTCATCTCCGGACATAAACAGTTGCAATTCACATTTTCATCATCTTTAATAAAATCAAGTTCACTGCGTAGACATTTATAAACTACTCTATCGCAATTCTTAATGGATAACTCTAATTTAAGTTTAATAGTATATTTTAATAGGGGATGATAATACTTATTTAATTTATCTCTTTCAATCTAGATGCTATAAAGTGGGTCTTGAAAATTTTTAATATAACCGGTAAGAATTTACAGATCTTCTAAACGTAGAGAACCCAAGTACATTACTCACGATGGAAGTAAACATGTTGGTAATAGAATCTTCTTCAAAAAGGTCATGAGTTTCACAAGATTTTATCATCTTTTAAGTCTATTTTCAAATATTCGATATCATATCACGTCACAATTTGCGTATTTATACGATTTATGTTCCTATAGTATGACACGGCTTGTGACACATAAATTGAGCTAGATTGGTGTGACAAAAATATTTTCGTCTAAATATTTTTCGAAAGTATTTTAGAGGTTAAAAGCATTTTTCAAGCCGAAATAGAATGTAGAACAAAAAGTTTTCAAATTAGTGTGAGTACAGGACGTGGTATATGTTTATATTTTTTTAATTCTTTATCAAGACACTCACATATTGCGTACACATGCAATGTTCGAACCCAGGTCTTATAGAATAAATATTAAATCAAATAATCCAAACACACTTTCAAAAACACTAAATTCACCTCACTTTTTTAAAATAATGTCAAATTAGTCCTAATGATAACTTTTTGTTATTTTTTTATTAGTAATGAAAACTTTTGTTAACTAACAATAAATCCTGATTTTGGGATCAACAATAGGAAAAGCTAGCTATCAATTAACCTTTTGAATCACTTTTTAGCCCCAAATTGCTGCATGTTTCCTCAAGTCTCAACATCAATTCCCAAGCTTTTTGAAGGGAATCAAAAACCCACAAGTGCATGCCCCTCGGCCCTCTCTACCAATAAATTTCATGACCCACATGGAAAAAAAAGGGTTAGTGAGAATTTTGAATTGCCATGCCTTCAACAAACATGAATTTAATGTCTGAAACTTTTGAACAAAGGGAAAAAGAAAAGACACCTGTTTGAGAAACCAAAGGGACCCATTTGAAAAAAGATGAAAATCATCCTGCCCATTGTCAAAAACACTCTTTTTCCTCTCTTTTTTGAACGAGTCCAACTCACTATTATTCCCTCCACATGCAATGGAATTTCCACTGCAAAATCAAGTTAAAATAAGAGCTGTAATTTTCTAAACTCCTAGGCCATGCATGTCTAGTTGGTCTAAAATTTCTCCAATTAGTTGAGAAAGTTTGAAAAAAGGGGTTTTGGATTAATTGAATGAAATAAGAAGGAATATATGCACAAAGGCGCCTTTTATGGTATATGCGTGTTTTATAGTTTATATTCGAAGCTTGTGACTGTCAGGTCTAATAATACTATTTCTGAAGTTTGAACTTGAGTCTCTCCTTAAAAATACAAATTATCTTATCGTTGCATTCAGTACCTATTGATTGCGCAAAGGTTTTTTTTATGGTTTAGGCATGTTTTAAGGTTTATATTTAAAATTTGGGACTATCCAGTCTAATTATACTATTTCTAAAGTTTGAACATAAACCTCTACATAAAAAAACAAAGTATCTTATTATTGCATCCAATACATATTGATTGCACAAATATCTTTTTTGTATAGTTTATGCCCATTTTATAGTTTATATTCGGATTTTGTGACTCTCGTTTTAAACAATATTATCTCTAAAGATTGAACTTGAATTCTCTTTATTGGTTGCACAAAGGTTCTTTTTGATACCTATGAGTTAATATTTTGGAAGGTTCTGCCAAAATAAATTCCTACAATTTCAGGTTTGGTGACAAAATTTAAATACAATATTTAAGGATAGATAAAAATATACTATTGTTTTTTGTTTTTGAAAATAATAATAATATTGTTTTATATTAATTGATGAAGAGGTACATGTACTTTCACGGAGGACCAAGTTTGAAGACTTTTGTACCATATCAAATCTAATGTGCAAGAAATCAGCTGAAATATTAAGACAAAACTCACAACGAACAGCAAAACTGCAAAAGAAAAGAAGAAGCAAATCTGTCAAACATTCACCAAACCTTTGACACAGACACAACAACATATTCAAAGCCTTATTGCTAAAATATTTTCAAAAATCTCAACTACTCTTATCATTTTCCCTCTTTTAACATTTCAACCTGTTCTTCTACTCTCTTTCTGCAGTGGTACTGTTGTTATCTTTTGCTTGCAATTTGGTCCAAATATGAGCACGTCTGCTCTTCCTTTTACGAATCCAGTCAAAATTTGCAGCCATTAATGCTAAAAAAAAGTTTAACTTTACACTATGATTACTGTTTATATGGTCTGCCAATTCTGGTACTCATAACAACATTGAATAGGTTCAGAGTCCAACTAGATCAAAATTTTGTTTTTAGAGGATTAAACAATGCAAATGAAAAAAAATGTTTATGATTGTGGATTTTTTCACCGAATGATTGACACTGACAGTGACCCAATTACTGTTTTCAGCAGGCCATGCAAGTTACTATGCAGAGCAAAATGAAACTCCCACTTTTTTTTCCTCATCATTGCAGTTCTTGAGAAGGCCGTGGTGGTCTGTTCTTCATCATTTCCATAATATTGTTCTGTATTTTGTTGAAAAAAACCCCTTAGAAGAACCAAAAGATTTTTCAATTGCTGCAGAGAACTGAGCTTTGTAGTAGTAATAGGCAAATTCCCTGGTTAGCTTTTTGAGTTCAAAGTTTTGGAACTTTAAAACAGTGCAGGTGGACCCCACAGGGTGATGATGTGGCGACATCATAATGGATGGAAGTTGCAGAAAAGTTGTATAATTATAAATGAAGTGGTGAAGTGGGGGAGACTAGAGAGAATCATGATTTGAACAGTGGTCAAAGTCTTATTCACTTGTTAACTACAGAACACTCAAAAACACAGTCTCTCATGTTTTGTTTTTCCTTTCCTTTTTTCCCCCATTCTATACTTTCTCTAGAAAGATAGAAACTTTAGAGTGAGAAAAAAGAAGTGAAGAGAGATAATGGAGTATGAAAGAATAGACAAAGTTCTGGTAAGTTTTTGTATGTTAATGGTGGCTTTCTTTTAGAAAGGGAGTTGGAATGTGGAAATGAGAAAAGAAAATGGTGGCTGCTGAATGGATTTTGTTCTGCTTCTGGTTTTAAACAAATTTTGTCAACACTTGCAGAGTGGAATTTCACCAAGTAAATTGAGGATGAAGCTGATGGGGCCTCATCATCTGAGAAAGAAAGATGGATCAAACAGCAATTCTTCAAGGACATCTCCTTCTAGGATTGATGATTCTGAGTTTGTCAACAGTCTCTTAGCCACTAAAAATGGACACTTTGATGAACAAGGTTTGTTGTTTTCTCTCTTTTTCTTCATTATTTTCTCTCATTCACTGGAAATCTGGGTGAAAATCTTCCACACTTGAAGTTTTATGGTGTCTATGAATTAGATGTAGGTAAACATTTCTTTTGAATTGTTATTTTCATGTCTAAACATCATTCCATTTTGTGTTTGAGCATTGTGTTGTCTAAATTTGCTTGCTGGTTTGAGTACATTCAATTGAATTGAATTGCAGTCAAAGTATTCAATGAGTTAGTGATGGATTCTAGTCTAAATGAGCAAATTTCTAGCCAGTCAAAAGAGTCATCTAAGTCACTGCAAATCTCAAAGAGTGATAATGGTAATTCGAGCTCGATTCATCCGATGAGGACGGTCGAAGACGAAAATCTCGATTCGGATAGTAATGCCAGTTCATCAAGCTTTGAGTTTCATAAAGGGGAAAGAGCGTTATCCGCTTCCGTGGCAAGGTCGTACTCAAGACCTATGTCGTCGAAGTGGAACGATGCGGAGAAATGGATACTCAACAAGCAAAACATGCAAGCTATTAAGGCTAAGAAGAATGCATTTCAAAACCAAGCTAATGGACTTCCAATTACCAATGTGGTGAGAGTTGCTCCAGAATCTGCAAACTCTGATCATAGATTGCTTGTTAATCGGGTAGCTGAGGCTAAGACGGTCGATTTCTGTCATCCTGCCATGCAGATGCCATTCGAGAAGTTCCCTTTTGTTCCTTCTGAAGCTCGAAGTCGGGAATCGAGGGAAGCGGTTCGGACAGATTTATGTTGTACGAAAACTTCAGCAGAAGATACCACAGGTAGCTTTGATAATATGTTTTTCAGCCTCTGTATATTTGCTACTTGAAGATATACATATTGTAGTATTTGATCACCATAATGAACGATTGGTTTAAATGTGATTAACAACACCAAAATGTTCGAGTTAAGACATTATATTTACATCTGCATATGATGATTTCTTCTGTAGGGTTTCGGGTTTAAAGGTTTAGGTGATGGTGGAGAGGACTTTGTAGAGTTTGTTTGCCATTTTACTCGAACAATAGATGTGATGAATTTTGTTTTGTTTTCCTTTTACCCTCATAAATGATATGAAACCTTTTCGATATTCTTTTATTTTTGGTATAGTCACCGGTATCCGACACCTTTTCAATGTTCATTTTGATTACGGTTGTTTTGTTTGATCTTAGTCTCGTACCTTTTGATTTGGGCTTGTAGTTTTGCCTACCATACGATCGGTTTGTATGAGAGATATGGGAACTGAAATGACCCCTGCTACAAGTCAAGAGCCATCAAGGACTTCTACACCTGTAGGGGCAACAACCCCACTCCGAACTCCAACATCTTCGGTCCCCTCTACTCCGCGTAGAGGGGCACCAACATCGACGCCTTTGAATCACACAGCGGATTCTAACTCGCATCATTCCGTTGATAATGGCAAGAAAGAATTGTCCGAGCAAGAAATGAAGCTGAAAACAAGAAGAGAGATTGTAGCCCTTGGTGTCCAGCTTGGGAAGATGAATATTGCCGCTTAGGCGAGCAAAGACGAGAAGGCAAAAACACATCTTCGGTCGAAACCACCAACATAAAGGAGCTTGAAATGATTGAATACGAAAAGCGAGCAGCTGCATGGGAGGAAGCCGAGAAATCTAAGCATACTGCAAGGTTCTGATACGTCCGAACGTTTTGCAGAATGCAGATGCTGTATGCTCTTAAAACTATTTCCCATGGAGTAACGTTTTCTGATTGCATATTTCAATTTATCAGATACAAGCGTGAGGAGATCAGAATTCAATCATGGGAGAGTCAGCAGAGAGCAAAACTAGAAGCTGAAATGCGGAGAATCGAGGTATTCGGTTGAGATCATGCAGTTAACTGATTCATATGCCTGCATAAGATCTAAAGCATATGATTCGAGTCGTCTCTTAACCGAAACAGTTGTGATCAATCATGAAAGTATTGGTAATAATCGAGTCTTACTTTTTTCAGGCAAAAGTAGAGCAAATGAGGGCTCAAGCTCAAGCACAGATGGTAAAGAAGAATGCTATGGCAAGGCAAAGAGCAGAGGAGAAACGAGCTGCAGCCGAGGCCAGAAAAAACCGAGATGCCGAAAGAACTGCTGCTCAAGTCGAATATATTTGCCGAACCGGAAGAATGCCGTCGTCTCATTTCATGTGTTGTGGTTGGTTGTGATAATATAGCAATCCACAAGATGCAGAATTGGTCATACAAATTGGGCCAAAGTAGCATCTCTCACACTGTTTTGTGCATTACCAATGGGTCAAAAAGGATTTGTGGTGTGGCCTAATTTTGTGTTGTTACATGAAAGGATGAAATTAGTTCAATCGATGCAATTAGTATTAATTTTGTGTCATACTAGGAGAAATTATATTATGTGTCATTTCCGTTACGTTATTCACGATCTCAACTAATAAAAATTATTTATTTTAAAAAAAATCATATCATCTCTTTATCAAGTGAAGATTCACATGGTAAAAATTATTTTTTAATTTGATTTACAATAAATATAAGTAAATATTCACTTGGTAAAAAGATGACATGAAAAATTATTAAAATAGATAATTTTTATTGGTTGATACTATAAATGACGTGACAAAACTGACTTATTATATAATTTTTCGTAATACTAGAGATTGCATAGGAGTGAGAGTTTGATCTAATTGAGTGAAAATTTTAAATTTAATTTAATTTATAAGTTTTATTTTATCATACTAATTTTTCTAATAAATTAAGTGAAGTAAAAGTTCGTACCGAATCAAGTAGAGACAAAAACTACTTTATGCTTGGGAGGAGAAGCTCTAGTCCCATCCCTCGCCCAAAAAAAATATTCTAATAGTATTTTTTTTAACAAATTATAATTTTAATCTTAATCTTAATCTTATTTTAAGAGGAGGGGAAGAGAATTATAGAGGGAAAAAATGAGTGCTTTTAGTAAATTTAAAACTCATGACCTAAAAAAATTAAGAAAAGAAAATAAGAAATTTGACCAATCGATCAAATATGCTTGTTTTTTTAATAGCATTTTAGGTCATTCTCAATTTAATTATCAATCGAACTAAATCTTGACCTTTAATTTTTGGATTTGAATACTTACGTCTTTGTTCTTTCAATGTTAAAATATTTAGCCACTTTCCCAAAAAGGTGTTCTAATAGCATTTTAGGTTTTTCTCAATTTAATTATAAGTCAAATTAAGCTCTAGTATTTAATTTTTGAGTTTAAATACTAAATAGTTTTTTGTCTATACATAAATTTTTTATCCTAAGTTTACACTTGATTGAATCGAAAAAAAAATTGTTCAATTTTTTAATAAATAGATCAAAATTAAATTTTGTTGGCAATATAATTAAATTAGAACAAATAAAATTAAGAGAAGTATATATTTAAAAACTATTTCAAAGCAAAATAAAACAAGTACAAGATACTTCAGCTTGATAATTTATATGTTCACGGCCACGGATTTTTCATTTTAGAAAAATTTAAATTTTCTATCATTTATTTTTATATAGAGAATTTTTAATAATTTTTTAAAAAATTTAAGTTCTGGAAAATAACTATCTATATTTTGTTGAATTTCTCAAGATTTTTAATTTATTTGTAACTTTTGTTGAAATAGATCAATTTGTACGTTCCAAAATCGACTAGAATCCAAAGGTTATTTACATCAATTTTCTGTTTGATTTATTTGAGTTTTAAAATTTAACTTGACTCGAACTCTAATAACTCAATTTTCTTAATTTAGAATTATTTGATTTATTCGAGTTGTAAAATTCAACTAAGCATAAACTAAAAAAATCAAATAACTCGATTTAATTAACTCAAATCTCTTTTTATTTTTCTAGTCGAATAAAATTCTAATTATCCCTGATCTTACATGAGAGCCCATAGTCAAGTCATGAAGAGTAACTGGAAGATGTATTGTGCTCTTAGAGTCCCATACGAATGCCATTGTGAGTGGACGTATTGACGAGAATACTCGTGCATGTGATTACGGAATTATTTATATTTCGTCTTTCGACCTTTAACTCTGATTTTGTCCCTCCGTATGATGCCTCGTTATCTTAAAGAGAATTAGCCAGCATATTTCTATAATTAGACCTTCATTTTAACAAGGTGACAATCCCTTCCTGCATCAACTGCACCTCACCAGGTATTTCTTTTTATAAATCAAAAGAAATCACTTGTCTGCAGCAGCCAGCAGGAGTTTGATAGATTCAGACTACTAATATTCTAAAATCTCTTGCAGCTAAAACAGAATCTTCTTACCAACACACATAAACCACGAATATCAAACGAATTCGAAGGTTGTCTTCCTTTTAGGCCATGCACCATGCTTAGTAGCAGAAGAAAATGGGGTCAAGCAAAAGCCTTTTTTCATGCAGAGCATGGTAAAAAAGACATCTTTGAGATTGATAGATTGTCAACCAAAACCAATACCCTCTTTAGTGATGAACTTTTTTGTACCATTATTTAATGTTAAAATGCCCCACACAGCATGCAGAAATGGTCGCCGAGTCCCACAACCCCCGAAATATGGTCCACCGACATGAAACCCCCGACCCCATCTCAGTTAGGCTCTAATGGAAATTATTGAGAGAAAAAAACTTCCATTAGCATCTGCTTGCATGTGATTCTCTCCTTATTTTCCAACTAAAACACAAGAAGAATCTTGTATTTTTCCAGATCTTTCACCTCTAGGATATGTCACAATTTGGTCAGACAATTGCAGCAGGCTGGTTTCACTTTTCCTCGGCTACTTCTAAAGATAGTTGGAAACATAATCCACCACTTTCATCAAGCAGTTTGATGGAACATGTCTCCTCTACATGTCCAAATATTGACAGATAATGTAACTAGATGGACCCCATCACATGGCACTTGAATGAGAATTTTCAGAACTTGGGAACCTTCAAAAATGGTTGAACAATCAAGTTCATTGTCAATTGACTACTCAGGAAATGTGAGTTGGAAAAAGCTAAGCTGGCTTCATAAATGTCCTAATATATATATGGAGTGTGTGGATATTTCAATATAGGATACAAAGATCTTTTTTATTATTACAGTATTTATATTAGCTTATGAATATATAAACTTCAAGCTACAGTTAGGCAGCTGTTTCCACCTACTATAAAAGGTTTTGCAAGACATACTAATATTACAGGTGAAAAAAACAGTATCACAACCGGTTGAGAATTTCATTCAGTAGTCCAGAGAACCCATGGAGGCGATACCGGAGCTCGGATTTCTTGAGTCCTGTCGGTTCACGTAGTCATCACAACTTCTGTTCGAGAGCCTCTGAACTGGCACGGAGTTTTAGAAGCTCCAGACCTTGTTTGCCCATTTGTTGCACTTCCTGTGGAGAAAGTATCTTGATACACCAGACACTGTTAACAAACTCCCTGGTTGAAAAAAAATGAAAGAAACAAAATCTGGATTTAGTAAAAAGAAGTCGGCATTGGAAAACAATATCTATACAATAGCAAGGACAATGCAACAAAATGAACTCGGACATGCAATCTAGGGTTGATTTGAGGAAAAAAATATCTATACTAATACAATAGTAACGAGAATGGAAACTCACGGCCAAGGGTCATCGCCGAGGAGAAGAACGTCATTCTCCCGGTCAACAAATACAAGCTGCCAGCCTGATCTCAGGGGGTCCTCCAACTGGCCTTCAAGGCCAAACATACGACCAAGTTCACTGCGGAGTTCATTGTAGCTGCTGAATGCAGAAATATCCAATGATCTCCAGAAGGACCCTGATTTATAAACCTGTTCGTGGTGAAAACATTCAAATCAATTATCAACACATGTAGCACCGCTGACAGATCAGACTTGAAACATGATGAGGCGAATCAAACTTCAAAAACCTAGTCGAACACGTATAAATGAAAGAAAAAGGAACAAACCTTAACAAAGGATCTAGTTGGTTGGTTTACTTGTCCCACATTTCCCCGAGACTGCAAGAATCCAGATTCATCAATGCAACTGGAAGGTGTCATTGTTGGATTAACCGAAAAATCAGCCTCTGCAGTACTCATATAATTAGAAAAGAAGGGTATAGAAGTGGAGTCACTGTCGATGCCAACTCCCCTAAGGCCTGTCATCTCGTTTTGCATTAGAACAGATGAAGGCTCTATATTAACACCAAATAAGAGATGGCTATGTGGATCTGTACCCCCTTGGTCTATCGAGCACTCCCTGCCAGGAAAAGGTGGCAATGAGATTGAATTCTGAGACATGTTTGTTTGGGATGGCCCCAACTGTTCCACCTGTGGTAAAACACACTGTGGAGAGCCGGATGAGAGAACCTCAACAGCAGCCCGTTTTGATGGCCATGCAGCAGAAGTTATTATGGGGTTAGCTCGGGGCAAGTTGAGCAGATTGGAAGATTCATCTTGGGGGAAGGAACCCAAAAGATTATGCAAAGGAGAAACGACGGGGCTGGTCACAGGGTTCCCATTGGAATCAGAAAAACTCTGTTGTTGGCACAGTGAAGGCATGGGTTGCAAAGGAGATGACAGGGACCGAGAGGCTGAAGCATATGGTGATATGCCAGACATTGCACTAGAAATCTGCTGATGTGGCTGCTGTTGCTGTTGGTTAGTAAACATTGGATGCTGGGGCTGCTGTTGTTGCAGTTGGTTGTTAAATGAATTCTGATGTTGCAAATGTGGCTGAGCTGGAGGTTGAGATTGATGCTGGTTGTCTTCGACAACACCCTGAAGACCGGCCAGAGGCTGAGACTGAGACTGCTGAAGCATTTGGGGATGCATTAGAGTGGCAGGCCTGCCCGGGACATTTTGGGGTTGCTGGAATTGTAGAAGGGAAGCAGTTGCTGATCTGGAAGGATCCACAGTTCTCATCTCTTGCAATGCTGCAGCAGCCATAGCTTGGTACATGTCACTCTGCAAACCCAGCATGGAGGCATCTAGCCTCGGTTGCATCCATGGTGTAACTCCGATCCCCTGAGAATTCAGATGCTGCATTCCTTGAGCTGCATCTCCTCGTAGCCACATAAGTGGAGAACTAATGCCTAGATCATCATCCTTGATGCCTATAAACAAAGAGTCAAATTAAAATGAATAAGGATGCTAAAGAAGAAATGAGAAAACTACGAGTAGTTGACACTGTACAGCCATGGGATTAGCAGTAGAGTAGCATACCATTGAAAGAAGGTAATCCCGGGGGCCATGGGCGCTTAAGCCTTAAAGGAAATGGAGATGGATACATTGGGAATGTTGTCAACGGTTCAATCTCCCATAAGGAAACTCTTCGCTGCCTTTCACCAGCTGTTGATTCATCCCAGCCAACCTGCACAAATAAGTTAGAATCACACGTTATTATCACCTATATGGAAAATCTAAAACAACAAATGTACAAATACTCAAAAAACAACAACAACAAAGGATCAATGCAACCATTATGAACATACTTTAACTGATCGCCAATGTGAATTTGGCCACCGAGCAGGATCTAAGTCACTTATGCCAGTTATCGTCCCCATGTATCTAGGCAACGCACAATCATCGGATACAAATTAAATAATGTTCAAAAGTAAACATAAGAGATGGGACACAAGCAAAGAATCATTGAAAAAGGCATTAGAAAATAGCATAAATGGAACAGCATATCGTAGCATGACTGCAAATTAATCCTTTGCAAGGAAAACTGAGCCAATCAGGCATCAGTTCCACAGTTAAAAGAATGATAATCTAATATTTTTGGAAGGAAAGCTATTCTAAACAGTTAGAAGAATCAACTGTAAAAAGCAAAAAATAAAAAAAGAAGCCTACCGACGAACGCTTGATTCTTCTGTTTCAAACAGCATTCTAAAGCGCAAACCAACCAAAACTCGAGTATGATAGACAGCTTTGATATATTTTGAGAGAGGTATTACAAATTCAGATGGACTAGCCCTGGATTGAACAGGAATAGATTTAGATGGGTTAAGGAATCAATAATCAGAACATAGCAATAGTGATAATCTGAGAAGCATAGCAGTAACATCATACCTAGGATTATAAAATATAGTGAAGCGACTATTTGTTGCCGCTGCATGAGCAGCAGCAGCAAGAAGCCCCAAGTGCATGCTATCACTTGATAAGACTGATGAAGGCATTACAGTTTGAGGTCGAATAGCTCGCCGGATACCAAGAAGTAATTGATTTTTTTCATTCCTGTTAATATGACCATACACAGGTTTGAGCATCAACATACCAACAAACAAGAATTTCCACTGGACATGATAATGCTAAGGTAAAAAAAATAAAATCAACTCTGTTATGATGCGACTACTAGCGAGCTAAAATGGAAGAAAAGCCGGAAACCTACCAAATGAAAAGCACTGAATCGCCCGCAACTAGTCTTTTAGCACTTACAAATACACTCCATCCTGTTGTCAAGAGGTGCCTTTTGGGCTGGCCTGCATGGGAACAAGACAATGAAAGTTAAGGAATATGGAGGCATCGAAGAAAAAAGATTCATATTTTAAGAGGAAAGGGGAATTCTTAGCTAACCCCGAAATATATGCCTAAATTTCCATTCGTTATCATGCAAGTCCCTTGCAATCAATTCTTGAGCTGGAGGCTGCTGGGAGAAGTCCTGAAAGTGATTAAAAGACTAAAATTAGGAATGAAACATTGCAACTAAAAGCAAAAATGGATATCAACACTAACGATAACGACAATATACCAGTGGAGGAAACACTTTTTCAGCTGCTCGGCGAGGAACAGAGAATCCTCCATGAGTACTTGTGTCACTGGCTGTCAACGTTTTGCAGAAATAATTTGTCGGTTGTTTGCTGGGAGTACCAAATTCTGCAGGCAGATAAGCCTCCTTTTGTTCTTGCTGTAGAACAAGTAGTCTTCAATACTTGAAACAATCAATAAGACTAAATAACTCAAAAGAAACCCAATAGAATATAGCATACCGGAGTCAGTGGTTGCAAGGTCATTTGTGCATATACTTCGTCTGTTTCAACATCTGCCTGAAGTTTACAAATTTCAAGGCTTCAGGGACAAATCCAATGGAAGACAGCATTGGAAAACCAAATTAAACAAGCCTTACATGCATGGTAACATTGTGAAGCTGACAAAAAAGTTGGGGAGGTAAGCTCGGGTAGTTAGGTATATGGGCATCCACTTCCTTATTGGTTGTTGCAGCTACCTACAAAGGAAACCCAACAAATGCTTGGTTACCATGCGATATCTAATCAAGTACAACAAACCGTGGTACATGGAAAGACCCAGAAAAGTATTCCATAGAGCTCCACATATAATTCCCTATGATCCATGACTATGCAAGCACTAAACCTAAAACATCCAATGGTTCCCACCATATTTATGGTCTCCCCTAACATGGTGAGAGGCAAAATTGAGGATCAACAATCTGAGTTTCCCGTGGATTTTCGATTACAAATACAAGTATATTGCAAATTTTTTAATGTTGGTGTTAAGAGTCCGATAAGGCGGTATTATGGGGAAATTATAGAAAATTCCAGGCCATCGAGAACCCTGTTTCCATCGACTATTTTAACAAATAAAACTGATCATAAAAGTAATATGGAAGATTCAAGTCCACCATTAGATCTACTGGAGCAGCATCAATTATGGCAGCTAAAAAGCATATGAATTGGAGTCAGGCTGGGATGTGCTCTTCACACAAATGCCCATACAGTAAAATGGTATTTGGTGCTAACAAAGATCACACTTCAAATATTTACATTCTTTCAAAATCCATACAGGAAAAGGGCAGTAATGATGTTATGCCTGCAAATAACTTTTCCACTTTTTTTTCCTCGGAAAAGATCGGTGAGACAATATTCATGACTTATTCTCCATAAAGCAAATGCAACTTGATCAATACACACCATCCAACAATAAGCAAAATATGCTTTCAAAAATCCATTACCAAGAACAAGCTAAAGCCAAAATTCAAGCATACCAACCTGTTCACTATGGCCCTGTGGGAAATAAACAACCCTACTTCCAACCAGAGGTAGAGAAACAAGAGGACCCGCACACGCATGCCAAAGCTCAGAGTTCAGAACTCTCTTCTCCCCTGCAGGGTCTGTTAATGCATTAATTTAAAACCACTTCAACAAGAAACTAAAAGAGAAAACAGATAAAGCTAAACATGTAATCTAAAGGTCAGAGGATGCTGGAAAGATGGAAAATCCAAACTTCCAACAAATTTGGATTTGCATTAAGCTCCAAAAACAAAGCTTGAGAAGAGCAACAAATGAATAAATACATATGAGACTTGAAGAAGACACAAATTCAACCAGGTATAGCATGTGAAACCACAGTTTGACATAGAAAAAAAGGAAATGAAATAAAAGGTAGAATTAAATTTTTAAAGAAGGGACTAATAAAAACAATTTCAACAAACCAACAAGTGAAAATCCAAATGAACTGAAATTGCTGATCTGGGATTTAACATTTTTAAGATTTCAGCTTCTTCCAACGTTTTCTAAAGCCAAAAAACAAAACCAATTGACACCACTCAATCTATTCCTTTACACACAGAGAGAAGAACACAAAACAAAACAAAAGGAGAAGCATACCTTCCTGAGGTTGTGGATTGAAACCAGCTGAAGAAAGTCTCATTTTTCTTTTATAGTAGGTTGATTAACACCTCTAAAATCCCAAGTTTGTACCTTCAAGAAAAAATATCACCACCCCATAACACCTCCTTTAACCAGACCAAAGTCCTCCAAAGGGACACCCAAACTCCAAATCCTTTCTTTTCCCTCCTTTGTCTCCACAAAAAAACACCATCCCTTAACAAGAACCAACTCCAATTGAGCAAAATGCTTTAAGAAAACAGAACAAAGAACACAAAGCCTCAAGACTTGTTGCCTTTTTAATTCAACCGAAACCGGTTTTACTACAAAAGACGATCACTTTCAGCCTCATCCACCTCCTATCTTCTTCTTCCCCCCACCCATAAGAAACCCAAGTGTTCTTTCTCTTGATCCAAAACCTTAATGCTAAAACAACAGAATCTTCTCTTTTTCTATGTTTCCAACACTTTAGCCCCACATTTCAGCTCCCTGAAAACAGAGACTTCTGATCCTTAAAGTGTGACACCAAAACAAAAACAACAGTTTTTTTTTTCTCTCTGAGTTCCTCGAAGCTTGTAAACCACAAACCCCCAACAACCAAAAAACACCCAGCAGATCTCGGGTATAAAAATTTAATTTTTCCCCAGTCCCTCACCAACAAGTTCCCTTTTTTAAAAACAAATGGAAAAAAAAGCCCAAATCTTTATTCTCACTCACAAACCAAAAACACACAGGTACTGTTACTATTTTGCATTTGGGGCTCCCCTTTGTACAGTCCAAGTGTATTTATAAGAAGTATGGGGTATTTATAGATATTTTGGGTTCAGAAGAATATATGTTAGTATATATTCGAGTACAGTAGAGGAGTAGGGGAAAGTTCTTTACTGGGTTTTTAAGGGAATGGAGGGACTGTTTTTGTTTCCAGTAATGGAAATAGTGGTGGTGAGTGATGACTAATGGGAGAGAAAGGAAAAGGAAACTGAGAGAGAGAGTTCCATGCTGCTGACTACTTGTACTATTTACTGCTCTTTGCCTTTGCTGTTTGCTTTCTTCCCCTTTCCCTCTCTTTTTCCTCTATATTACTTTTTTCAACCAATCAATGAACATACGACCGCCATTATTTTTCTTTTTTCCCCCTTTGAGTTGTCTTTGCTCTGTATAATACCATTTGAACAAAGGGAAAATATTTGAAAAAATATCTCATGAACAAATGGCAATACAAAAAATATTCGGCAAGCGCCTTTAATTTTAGAATTTAAAAAATTAATTTAAAGTTAAAAGTTTATGGTCTAAAATTTAAGGTTAATAATTATAATTTATTATTTATGAATAGAATTTAAAATTTAGAGGTTATGTTTTAGAGTAATATAATTAATGATTTAAGTTTTAATCTATGAGTTCTAAATTTTAACCATAAAAACTAAATTCTAATCACCCCTAAATATTAAACCTTAAACATAGCTCATATACCTTAAAATTGAGATACTTTGTAAAAACTTTTTTTTCCACCACCTATGCATGAAATAATTACCCAAAATATTTTTTGCACATATAATGAAAAATTATTTCACAAGCTGATTGAATTTAGGATTTATAGGGTTAATTTAAGGTTTAAAATTTAAGAATACAAATTTAAGATTTATTGTTAAAATTTAAGAATACAAATTTAAGATTTTATGAGTTTTAATAAGATTTGAATTTTAGTTTTGAAATTAAATTGAGTATGTTTATGAAAAAGTTTTTTTTTTAATTTCAGATGATTGATTATTATAATGATGTTTTTTTCTAAAAAATATTATAAGTACAGTTATTTGATCTATTAGTCTTATAGGACAACTTTTCGAAGTCATATTCGAACATCTGATATTATTTAAGAAACTAACATATAATCATGCGTGATCAACTAATTGTAAAATCTTTTACTAAGTTAAAAAAACAAAATTTAGAATCAAAAGTAATATAGAATAGAACAGTTTTTTAAGTTAAAAGTATTTTCTAATTTAAGTTGTAAAATAATTTGTAAAAGTTAATTTTTTATCAAAAGTA
This sequence comes from Hibiscus mutabilis, assembly GCA_019671005.1. Lineage (NCBI taxonomy): Eukaryota > Viridiplantae > Streptophyta > Magnoliopsida > Malvales > Malvaceae > Hibiscus > Hibiscus mutabilis. Next base: position 659,771 of record CM033711.1, read on the forward strand.
ATTTAAAATTACTTATTTATCTTTATTTATTTTTAAAATCTAAAATTATTATTATATCTATTTAAAAACTTTTCTTGATAGCAATGTAAAACACTTAAAATTTAAACTAAATAATATAAAAATACATTTTATCAATACTTTTCAAAAATAATAACAAACTGACTCTAAATTTAAAATTAAATCAATATTTTATTTTTAGCCGTAAGATTTGAACTTGAATTTTTCGAAATATTAAACTTTTTTATTATTAGAGACCATACATTTTATAGTTTTACTATCATTTTAGAAGAAAAAATTGGAGGCGACTGAATCGCCCTTGAATGCATTGGAAATTACTTATCGAGCCATTTTGATTTTCTAGTTTAATTTTTTTAATATTATTTTTTTGAATAGATTTTCTAGTTTAAATTTAAATAAAAGAAAATTGTAATATTTGCATGGAATGATCAGGGAAGTCACTGTGCATGAGCAGCTCGCAGTTTTGCCTCATCTCATTTCTAGTGGGCCAACATATAGGCCCAATTGCTTACATTTGTAGTATTTATTTGGTTTAAAAATAGTACCTAAACTATGCCTTTTGTTTGTTTTTTAGTCTTTTAACTATTTTTTTGTTAAAATAATAACCTAATTATTATTTATAATCACTTTAAGTTCAGCCCTATTTAATTTAAAAAAATATTCAGGCTAATTCGACATTGAAACGTTTAAATAATTTAGGGACTAAAAATAAAAAATATAATTTAAGTAATTTTTTGACCAAAACTAATTTATGTACTTAAAGCGGTCAAAAAAAATCTTAAAATACATCTATAATATAAAAAAAGATATATATAACTATGATTTTAGTGTATTTAGCATGTTTACTAAAATGTATTTATCATAAATCACTCGGAGTGTAGTATTATTATCGTTTGTATTTGACTAAGTTGTGACAAGAATTTAATATAAATTTTCAATTTTAGCTAGTTTGTTAAATATGTGATAAATATTGTTGGTAGAATTGAAATTGAGGTGATACTCATTTTCACTAATTGATCGAGTGGTCAATAATTCTTATATTGACCCATCTTATGTGGGCTCGAGTCTTGACAGTCTTTATAATTTAAAAGATCTTCACTTAATAAAAAAATGGGATTGAGGCGATTATAAATGCAGAATTCAATATTTTTAATAATCTTAAGGTGATTATAAGATAGTATATTTTCATATTTTTTCTTAATCCCTTGATAAGACAAGCACCTTCCAGACAAAGCTGCTCGAATCCGGGTCTTTTAGGATGAACTTCATTTTTTCCCTCTAGAATTACTTGTTGGGTTCAATGGTGCATTTAATATTAAACCTAGCTTAGGTTCAATCATTCATATGAAAAGTGATGACATTCTTATAAGGATAATGTTGGGTTACATTCAATAATTTGAAAGGATTATCTAGCTTAGCACTCTATATTTGTATGAACACTTTGACTTTAACATGTTCTTTTCCAATCATACGATACATTCATTGATGCAGCTGTATTTGTATACATTTAATTGACAAAACATGTTTTATAAGTAGGGAGGGGAAGATAAAAAACAATTTTCCTTTTATAATTGATAGAAATTCAATATTCTTTTTTGATGAACGGCTATTTATCTGAACAAGTGATAGTGAGTTTGATGTCTCTTAAGTAATGTATCGAATTTGGTTTTATGGATGAGACAATAATAATGGGAAAGTTTTGTCCTCATTTAGGGGTCAAACTTGACTAACTCTAAATAATAATCAGAACTCATTTGACTATCAGACGTTGAAGATATAAATAATGACGTTAGGGGTAAACAGTGGCCCTGGTCCCCTAAAATTGAGAAATTTTCGTTTAACCCCTTCAAAATTTCAACATTATAATTAATATAATTATAAAATTACACTTTAACCCATACACTCTCTAGAATAGATTTCCAGCTTATATATGCGTGCGCGCGCGCATGCGTGTGTGTGGATAAGATCCACTTACAGTAGCAACCATAAAATTTTACACTAATTTATGATCATTAGATGGATAAGGTTGAAAGTTATAAATGAAGAGATTTTTAAGACAAAAACTAAGTGTTTAATCTCATTCATCCAATAATCATAAATTAGTGTAACACTAATTGAGTTTTACATTGTGTAAATGAATACGCCAACTACAATGTATAATTGATTATTATACATTACAAACAATAATGCATGATATTATATTTTAATTATATTTTTTAATTCTCATAATGAATACGCCGACTACAATAATTAATATTAAATTAAATTATAGTTGAAGTGTATACCTATAGTTAGAACACGACGAAAAAATGAACTCGCGGTGTTGAGTTTCTCCGACAATCAATGACAAAGTAATCGAACGAATACCTAATAAGATTGAAATCATATATTGTTAGTAACACGTATTTTATTCTTCGATTAATAATAGTCTAATAAAAATATTGAATATATTTAATTAAATACTAGTATTTTAAAAATAATAGAAAATTAATAATTTACTATTATTTTTTTAAAAAAATTGTTGAAAATATTAGGGTTTTGAAATCCCAATTGCAGCCACCATAAATCCAATTGGCGGCGTGGGGCCGAATAGCGCGATGAATTGCGGCGTGGAAGAGGTTTTGGCTGACTATTTAGCCGCGGAAGTGTGGGCCGTTTCGGGACGTGCGGCTGCCGGAGCTGCAGAGCTGTTATGGGTGAAGGGCTGCAGTCGAAAGTAAACGGAATGAATTTTACGACGACTTACGGTGGCGACAATCAAATAGGGAGGTTATGAAACGCCATTGAATTCTGACAGATCCAGCGTCGCGTTTCGGCTACGGCGACGTCGACCGGAGCTGGTGCTGGTGAGGGGTGAAGTGACGTCGGCAGGGATCAATTGCCGACGACAAAAGAGGCGGCGACAGCTAGGGTTTTTTTGTTAGGGTTGATAAGGATTGGTTATATGTTAGATACAAATTATACCTATTTAATATTTTTTCTAATAAAATTTAAATTAAAGTAGATGTAGTAATTATTACAGTAATAAAATTTTTATTAATTTTTGAATTAAAAAATATAAAAAATGAAAAACAATATAAATATTATTTTTTAAATTTTATTTAAAAAGGGGATAATAACACTTTTGATCTTTATAATTTTAAAACTAATTAAAATGGTTAATAGTACATTACGATACACGTAATTAGTGGTACGTTGCAGTACATATCATCTACCGTAGAATCATCAATTATCCTATATATATATATATATATATATAATGGCAAAAGCAAGTAGTGCATAGATTACATATACAAAATGCATGGATTTGAGTTACTTTATGTTTGAAGTGGTATAATATAAGTATTTAGAGAAACTTTTGCGATTTTTAAGGGTTAGGCCCACCCAATCCATGAAAATGCAGTATTTGAGGTAATATTGTTTGGGAAATTATGAGTTGGTCCATGTGATTTAAATTCAAGGACCGATTCCATCATTTCATAGGCTCCATTCAGTCGGACCATAGAAAGGACATTTTTTTCTTGTTTTTTAAATTAATTTATCTTGTAAGAAAATAGTTATGAATAGACAAACATAAACGAACGGATTACTGAACGTTTATGAACGTAAATGAACGAATAAGCCTTTTGTTTATGTTCGTTCATTTAATTAAACGAACAAAAAATATTATTAATGTTCTTTCGTTTAATAAATAAATAATCTTCACACAAAACGATTAACGAACGATTCACTAAACGTTCAATTCCTTTACATCCTACTAAAAACTCACAATTTCATTTTTTTAATTACACTTTACATAGTACATCTTAATAATATACGAAGAAAAAAGAAAAATAAAATGACGTGATATATAGGGAGAAAGTGTAATCTTTCTTAACGAACGGCGTGTGAGTTGTTCGACGAGGGGAGAGCGTTTCATTTCGTTGCCAGCAACGCGACCGCTGCAGGCGAGAGTGGTCGGATTTGAGGGGTTTAAGGATTTGGAGACTATTTTGAAAATATTTGAAAATTTTAGGTTATATTTTTATTTTCTTTTATTATTTTTATTTATTTTTAATATAATTTTGGATTTTTCTCGAGGTGAAACATGTCCTTTAACGGAAAAATTAACAGTGAACCTTAAATGAGTCGCGGAATGAAATTTTAGGTCCTAATTTGGCCCAAAAAATAGTTTAGGCACTTAACTGAAAAAAAGAGCATAGTTTGGGCACCTATTTGATGGTTAAGCCTAAAATAAAATCCATGGTAAATTTAGCAGAGAGAAAGTAGCAAACGTTAGGGGTAGGTTTGGGGTACGGTATGTTGAGAGTGCGGTTAAAAATGATAAATTTCAAAATTTGTCCACGAACTAAAAATATTAGATTTTTTGATAAAATTTTCGGTTGTTTTTTTTAGGGTTTTTTCAAATATCAATTTTATTTTGAAAGTATTGATACTTAATTTTTTAGTTTATAACAAAGTATTGATACTTACAAAATAAGTTTTGATACTTGAAGAAAATAAAAAATAACCGAAAATATTGTCAATTTTTTTATAACATTTTTAGTTTGTATATAAATTTAAAATTTACCGTTTAGTCGCATTCTAAATATACAGCACGTTAGACTCGCCCAAACACTAGGAGTGACCCACAACGACCGTACGATCCCTTTCAATTGATGTTTTGAATTAATGATGATTTGGCTGGAACTTCCCGACTGCTTTGAATATGTTTGTCCATCTCCATGTGTCACCATGCATTATTATTTATTACTATTATTTCTTCTTTGCATTTCATGGATAAGGATACATTTAAAATATTCAATACATATCCATTTATTATTGCTGATTATTAATTATTTAATTGTGAAAAAATGGTGTTCATCTCTGTGTAAATTATATCTTCCTGCAGGTAAAAACATGGCTTGCCTCTATGTAAATTATTTTAGAGACGTTGAGAAGAGCGTTTTGATTACGCCAAGTTTTAAGATACATATAATAGAAGATTCCATGAAATTTTATTAAATCTAGAGAATTGTTAAGATTGTTTGCATTTGAAAATTAAATCAGTTTGTATTTTAAATTACTATTAATTTTTTTTGTTCTGATTTGTACTCCAAATATACAGGAATTAGATTGGTTGTAGAACTGCATTCTCATATGTATATATATCCCTTTTACATGAGAAATAAAATACAGCTATTTTTTTTATCTTTTATCATGGTATCAGTGCGTTGATCTCATCATTTTCTCTCTTTTTTTCTTTTATTTTACCTCCCCACTCCCTTCATGAACAACAACAATGTTGCACCCACTATTTAAAATACAAACGAACCTCACAACACCTTGATTACTATCAATGTTGCAGCTCAAACTCCATTAAAACTCACATCCACCAATTATGTTTCTTGGAAGTTACAATTTCAAACATTGTTTGTCAGATATGATCTTTTAGGATATATCGATGGATCAAAACCTTGTCCACCCACCAACATCACCCAGAACCAAGCTACTATGCCAAATCATGCCTATACGATATGGATTCAACAAGATCAATTAATTCTAAATGCAATCATTGGCTCCTTATCTCCTACAATAATTCTATTTATAGCACGAGCCACAACTGCTAGAGAAGCATGGACAATCCTAGCCACTATTTATGCGCAGCCATTCTGAGGACGAATCAAGCAGGTGAAAACTCACTTTAAGAATCTTACTAAGGACTCTATTAGTATTACAGAATTTCTTCAGACTGTTAAGGCCAAAGTAGACGAACTAGTTATTTTTGGTGCACCAGTTGACAATGTAAACCTCACTGAAAAGATCTTAGACAATCTTGGTGATGACTACAAGGAGTTGGTTCGTGCAGTCCAAGCCAGAGATAATCCAATTTTGTTTGAAAAATTACATGAAAAACTTCTAAACTTTGAAGCCTCTCTCCAGGGCACCAAAAGTGGTCCATTATACTTTCATGCATCTACCAATCCAACAATTCGCACAATCTATAGAGATCGTAAATTTTCAACCTATGGTACTATCAACAACAATTGGCGATCACCTTCAACAATTGGCTCTAACAACACGAATTCATGCCTATCACCCAGCTCTTACACTCGCTCCGGTTCTAACACTCCACGGACAGAGCGTTACTCTCCGCGTCCTTATTTTAGTTATTGTCAAATTTGTCAGATTCAGGGACACACTGCCAAACGTTGTTCGTTCTTCCGTCTAGTTCCAATTGAGACTTCCAACAACTTCAGTGCTCAAACATTAACCTCTCCATGGCAACCAAGAGCTAATTCTGCTGCGAATACTTCTGCCACACCATCATGGCTTCTGGATAGTGGTGCGTCTCACCATGTTACTTCTGACCTGCGCAATCTGTCACTCCATGCATCATACCCAGGTTTCGACGACATTATGATTGGAGATGGCACTACCCTTTCGATCACCCATACTGGTTCTACATTTCTACAAACTCCTAATGTTCAATTTACCTTAAAAAATGTTCTTTGTGTCCCACATATGAAGAAGAACTTAATTTCAATTTCTCTATTTTGCATCTCTAATAATGTCTCAATTGAATTCTTACCTCATTCTTTTCTTATGAAGGAACTTCGTACGGGGGCAACACTTCTGACGGGTCAAACTAAGGATGATGTATATGAATGACCAACCGCTTCTTCATCTTCCTTACCTTTTGCTTTTTCTAGTGTCAAGACCGCTTCGACCGAGTGGCATCACTGGTTGGGACACCCTGCTTTTCTTATTTTAAAACACGTTGTCTCCATATTCAACTTAGATTTATCTTCTTCCTTAGTCTTGCCTTTTTCTTGTAATGCATGTCATTGCAACAAAAGTCATAAACTTTTACTTTCTACCTCTACATTAGTGTCCCGCCAACCTCTTCAAATAATCTTTTCTGTTGTATGGACTTCACCTGTTATTTCTCATGATGGTCTTAAATATTATGTTATTTTTATTGACCATTTTACAAAATATATCTGGTTTTCTCCTTTCAAACAAAATCAGAAGTAAAAGAGATCTTCATCAGATTTAAAGCAATCGTAGAAAATCATTTTGATTAAAAAATCAAAACAATATACTCGGATAATGGTGGTCAATATATTGGTCTTGCTACCAATGGTATTCTCATTATACCACTCCACCTCATACTCCCGAGCATAATAGTTTTTTAGAATGACGCCATCTTCATTTTGTGGAAACATGTCTCACTTTATTTTCTCATGCATCAATTTCATTAACTTTTTGGCCTTATGTTTTTTCCACTGTTGTATATTTAATTAATCGCATGCCAACCCCGACATTGCAATATTCTTCTCCTTATGAAAGAATATTTAATACTTCTCCTAATTATTCCAAACTCAAAGTCTTTGGTTGTTTGTGTTATCCCTGGCTTCGCCCGTACACAACACACAAACTTGAATCACGTTCCAAACCATACATTTTTTGGGCACTCTATTACTCAAAGTGCCTATTTTTGTTATAATCCATTGACAACAAAAATCTATATTTCTAGACATGTGAAGTTTATTGAGTCCATCTTTCCTTTTAAATCATTACTCACTCAAGATCCTCGTCCAGATTCTAGCACTGTATCCACTTGGATTCCTCCACTAATATATGTCAACATTCCGCCATCATGTATATCACCATCCGAAGTTGGTACCCAGTAGCCTCAATGCGAAGCTCCTAACACAAACTTAATCAGTGACAGACCAAATAACCAACTACCACCACTTCATAAATAGCTCTCCAATCCAATCTACCCCATTGACTTCCACTACAAACGCCTCACCACCTATTCCTCCACCTATCCAAAGTCCTCCACGACCAAATCATCCAATGCGAATCAGAGCAAAAGACAACATCCGTAAACCTATTCAAAAATTAAACCTGTACACCTAATTATCCAAATCGCCTACCCTTGAACCCACAACCATAACCCGAGCTTTGAAAGAACCACAATGGCGTAGTGCAATGTCAGACGAATATGATGCTCTTGTTCGGAATGAAACTTGGGAGCTGGTGCCACCGGATCTTAGTCAAAATATAGTGGGTTATAAGTGGATTTTTAGAATCAAACATAATTCTGATGGTTCTATTGACAGATATAAGGCACGCTTGGTTGCAAAAGGGTTCCATCAACGTCCAAGAATTGATTATCACGACACTTTCAGTCCAGTAATTAAACCAACCACCATCCATCTTGTTCTCAGTCTTGCAGTAAGTCGTGGTTGGTCCCTTCGTCAGCTAGATGTCAACAACGCCTTTTTACAAGGCCATCTAAGCGAGCATGTATATATGAGTCAACCGCTAGGGTTCATTGATCGAGATTTTCCATCATATGTGTGTAAACTTTAAAAGGCTATCTATGGCCTCAAACAAATACCTCGAGCTTGGTATCAAGAACTCCGTAATTTTTTACTTCAGGCTGGTTTCAAAAATTCACATGCTGATACATCTTTGTTCGTCTTCAAGTATGATGGGCATTTCTTATATCTAGTTGTTTATGTCGACGATTTAATTATCACTAGAGATAATGATGCAATGGTAAATCAATTTGTTCATTTATTAGCAATATGATTCTCACTTAAGGACCTTGGTTTGCTTTCTTACTTCCTAGGTATTGAAGTTCTTGCAAACAACCATGGTTTTCTACTTTCTCAAATACGTTACTTGTTGAATATACTTGCTCGTGCCCAAATATTGGATGCCAAACTAGTTCAAACGCCACTACCAACAAGCTCCACACTATCACTACACTCTGGGGCTGCCTTATCCGATCCTACAAATTTTCGAGCAATAGTGGGTGCCCAAAGAAGACTGGCCGTAGAAATACAGAGCAGAATCTGATTATATTTTTGTTTAAGAAATATTAGCATGGATCAATAGGCGTTTTTGTTTAAGAAACTGATTATATTTTTATAGACTTGGACAGCGAAAATAGAACAGAATCTTTTTCTTTGTTTATGGTGAATTTGGGATTTATGGTGGCATGATAATCAAAGAAAGAGTAGGAAAAAAATAGAGCTTTGACGTTTGAAGATTTGAGTATTAAATAATGGGTTAAACAAAAATATGATGATTTGGAAATTCTAATTAATAAGGAAATATGACGTGTAAAATAAAGATGATGTGGTTTAATTTAATTAGATAAGATCATGAATGGGGTAGTGAGAATGGTTCATAGAATAATTTATTCTAATTTTATTTTAAAATATGATTAATTACATGTTGAGTCTTTGACATTTTTAATAATCATTTAAAAGTCATTAAAAAATTAATGGTGTTCAGCGGTGTATTGCGTTAGTGGTGTTCAACGGTGTGCGTCGCCCGTTCTAGAATTTTCCTATATAATAGTTAGATAAATATTTAGGTATGTAAATAATAGATGAATGTATAAAATTTTAGATTTTTAGGGTCTACTTAATCATAAAATAGTCACTATATTACTTATTCTCGTTAGGTTGATGATGTAACATGTTAACAAAAATGGTCGGCATCTAATTTAACTCTATATTATAATTAAAACTTCAATTCAGTCCTTTAACATATTTTCAACTATAATTTAAAAAAAATCTAAAAACTTTCATAATTATATAATAATATATTCGCTCCTTTAACATATTTTTAAAAATTTATTGTAAGTTTGTAACTTTAGTGACTATGAGTGTAATTTACCTTTAAGATCCAGTGCATCATAAAATATAGGATAAAGTACACAAATGGTCGCTAAACCATCCCAAATAAACAAAATGATCACCAACTTTCAATAGTTATATAAGGGTCATTAAACTTTAATTTTTGTTACAAAATGGTCACTGAGCCGTTAACTGTCATTAAGCAAATAACGTAACAATTACAAAAATTTAAATAACAACACATTTAATCATCCATATCTACACATTCAATCAATTTAGTCATAATTTAACCCTCAATATTGGTGTCTAAATTGATTAAATGTGCAAACATTGATGATTAAATGAGTTGTTATACAAATTTTGTAACTGTCATGCCACCTAGTCAACAATCAGTGACCATTTTATAACAAAAATTAAAGTTTAATGACCATTATGTAACTTTTAAAAGTTTAGTTACCATTTTATATTTTTTAGGATAGTTTAGTGACCATTTGTGTACTTTATCCTAAAATATATTGCCATTATAATATAAAATAGGTTTAGTATTAATTTCACCATTTAGTAAACACTTGAACTTGGATTGTCTCTTTTGTTAATTCCATATATATTGTTTGAGTTATAATTAGTAAATCAGTGATTTAGAGATAATGTTTAATAACTTAAAGAATGGTCCCAGTAAAAAGAAAAATGATATCTTTTTAAAAAATTTGAGTTTGAGCAATTTTATCTGCGTTATGTATAAATTTTACTAATTATTAAAAATTAACATATATTACGACAAAACTACATTTAGAATATTAAAGAAATGTATAATAAAGTTAAATAATTAGATTAAATGGAATTTTATTGGTGTTTTATTTTTTCACCAAGTAACCTTTGCTTTTCTGACGTGGGTACTGTGGTTAACAGTGGAAATTATTTGCTTTTTTAAGGTTGTTTTACTTTAAATCAAACAAAAGCAGTTTTGAGGTTGTCAATTAACTTTTCTAATCCTATTTTTTCTTCCCCAAAATAATTTTTTTACCTTTGACATTTTTAATTTTTTTTATTTGGGCCCTCAAAATATTTGGAAATTTTACTTTATACACTTAAAGTTGTTAAAATTTCACATCAATATACATAAGAATTAAATTAGTATTCGTAAAAAATATATTTTATATATACAACTCAAATTGTCATAAACAAAAATAAAAAATATGTGAATTTAAACTTATCTTTTTACAATATTAGCTATGCCATGGGAAAACATATAATTCAAAGTATTAATAAAGAAAAGTGAAATGCTCAACCCAAAAACACCCATTAAAATATTTTAATTTATGTTCAATATACTGTAACAATTTTTTAGCGATGTAATATTATTCGATTCACTGTTAATGTATATAATTTTACACACCATCAATCAATATTGTAAGAATTAGACAAGTGATAAAACTGATTAAACCAATATTGTTTTTATTTAAACATCGAATCAACATTATTTAAATAAAAATAATTGTATTTTTTTTCAAAAAATGATTTTTAGTTGGTTCAACGGTCGAACCACTAATTTTCAATCTAACTTGTTCATCTAATTTAATTGTGACAACATTGCTATCAATGCATAAACATTAAACTCTACGTATCCTTATATAATGGCCAAAATATGAACTTATTGAAGTACTAGATTTACACACAATTAAGACAAAAATGGTTGCCCTAATCACCATGTCTATTTTCAAACATTGAACTTAAAAAGTGTGTTGTAATCTTTAATTGATATGTATAAGACAAGCTCAACAACAAAAAAACAAAATTACACTTAAGTTCCGTTCGGCGTTGCTTCTCCACTTAATTTTGGGAACACCTAACTTCTAACCCTCGTCACTTAATTTTCTGCGTTGATTTTAATTTTAAACGCAGCTTTTGAAGAAGCTAAAAATTTTAGCTTATCTTCAAACACTACTTCTCAACCTAAAACAAAATTTTAGTAACAACGCGGAAAAAGTTTTCTAATAAAAAAGACAGCATAACTTGCATTAATTGTGCTTGGAGCCTCCTCTTTGTGTTTTAATCATGTTTAATGTTCTGTCTAATCACAACCATGACGTTGAAGCTTGAATGCATCATTAATCAATGATTAAATTAATTAATTAATAATAGTCTAAAGGGAGGCAAGACATAGACCAACAAATCCTAGGATCTTTTTCTTGATAATGTTTTGGGTGACAAAGAATCTCCAACAAAACAGTAAACTAATTACTACCATGTTTTCGTTAATCCTGTCTTTTGTTGACTAACCTCGTATTCTAATCATTTATATATCTTAAAAAGGGTTTTATTGTGGTATTAATCCCTGTAGTAAGCTGAAATTTTAAATTTAATATCTCTACTATAATTTGGTTCTTCTACTTGTATAACTTTATTAGTAAAAGTGATATGATTTAAATTTTATAAAAGTATTTGACTGACATGTAAATTTAGTATGGATTGAACATAGTTGATTGGATTTCAAGGTAAAACATTCTTTACGTGATCGGTTATAATTATAAAAAGCACTTCATCACACTAACGTCGGCTATCAACAGTGTCATTCGGACCAGGGACGGAATTATGTAGGGGTGGAGAGGGAAATCGCCTCCCACCCCTGAAGAAATTTTTTTTATCTGTCTCCTCATATATAATTTTTTTAAATTAGTTTATTTATAAATTTGTCCCCCTTCACTTTCAAACATTTATGTTTTGCCCCTCTAATCCCAAATCCTGGCTTCGTCTCTGATTTGAATCTACTGATAACATTATAAAAATAAAAGAACAAATTATGACAAATTAAATCAGATGGAGTAAGTCTCAAATTTAAGCACAATAAAGGTACTAGAATTGTAATTAGATAACAAAACTACTTTCGCCAGCCAAAACTACAATAGTCCCAATGCTTCTTAATTTAATGTATGTTTTTTTTAATGGAATTTAATATATGTTTTTAATAGTCTAATTTAATATTTGTTTAATTGTAAAGTTTTGAAAACTTTGATATTTAAAATTTGAGTTTTATTATGTGTGGATTTGAATTAAATTTTTATATGTTTAAATCTTATGACGTGAGGTCTATATTTTGATTTATTATAATTATCAGTCCAATTGAGTAATATGTATATTATTCTCCTTTTCTCACTCGATTCTCCTATAAAAATGTATATAATATTAGGGGCAAAATCAAGTGAACATAAAAAATAACATGTTCGAAAGTTTTATGATGCATATTTGAGTGGTTATCTGGACGACAAGTTTACATAATTTTAGTTGAGTTAATTAGACATTAGTTTAATGTTTTTATTTATTTAGGATAATTTTATTTTTGTTGCTATATTTACTTTACTTTGAGGGCAATAAAGTTATTATTATTATTATTATTATTATTATTATTCCAATCTAAGGTTAAACTCCTTATTTGGAGGATATACGAGGATTTGAGTTTTATATTTTTTAATCGCAGAATCCAACATGTGATCTTAGTAGAAAAACAGATGATGTTCATCCTAGGAGACTCGAGTTCAATCACAATGATTGCAAGGTCTGTGTACATGTCAAAGGGTTAAGAATATCCATGAACATATATTACCTTGTAATCACATATAAACTATTAAAAAAATATCACGAGCCTCATATATATATATATATATATCCACTTATATATATCCAATCGTCTTACACCATGTAAGACTTAAAAGTTTTACACTTTTTTAGACTAATCTTAGTCTTTTATTTACCCTCGTCTAACGGTTCAAAAAAAGTGTGTTAGGATATTTGTTTTGATATAATAATTGAAAATTTGTTTTGGACTAAATTGAAAAGATTTCAAAAATGATTTTAAGTCCAAACAACTTAAAAATATGTTTGAAGAGTTTTCAAAAGGTTTTGGTAAGGTTTGAAATGGTTTAAAGTAGCCAAACCACAGATTTCAGCTTGATCGTACCGATACGGTATACCTCGTATCGATACACCTTAATGGTTCCAGCTACAAGTTTTGAAACTGTCAAAACCCGTACTGGTACAGGGCTTGCCCGTATCGATACGGAGTAAGAGCGTTTCGATACGCCCAGCTTTAAATGCCCAATGGTTTTTTGAAAAAACCTCTAACGGTTAGTTCCCTACAGCTTAACAAACACCCATACCGATATGGTACAGTGGCATTCCGATACCGGTACCGATACGCGCTCAGGCGTATTAATATGCAAAGCTGCATCAGACTCAGACGGCTAGTTCTTGGAGAACCGGTACTGATACAGCTACTTGCGTATCGATACGAATTGCTTTATAACTGCAATTATTGAGAGAAATAAAGGCCCCAACGGTCTCCAACGGCTAGAAACTCAATTGGGAGTATAAAAGGGACCTCCAAGCATCCATGGAAGACTAATGATCCACAAGTCAACAACCATATGATCAAACCATGTCTTAGTGCTTAATTTTCCATCATTTGTATAGACAACACTTGTGAGTTTACATTGTTATATTTGTTCAAGTGTTTTAAGATTTGGTGAGTGCTTAATTAGTGGAAACACATACCTTTTAGAGAGATTTCTTGTTTGCTTTGAATTTCTCTTTGTACAAAAGGGTTTATTCAAGCTTTGGGTTAGAAAGCTTTGAGTGTGTAAAGGTTGCCTCCTAAGCCTAGAAAAGGGGGGAAATTCTTAATTAGTGCAAACACATACCTTTTAGAGAGATTTCTTGTTTGCTTTGAATTTCTCTTTGTACAAAAGGGTTTACTCAAGCTTTGGGTTAGAAAGTTTTGAGTGTGTAAAGGTTGCCTCCTAAGCCTAGAAAATGGGGGAAAATTCTTAGTGAATTTGTTGAAATCCTTAGTAGAAAGCTAAGGTAGTGGATGTAGGCTTTGGTTAGAAAGCCGAACCACTCTAAATCGTGTATCAATTTTTCTATCTTTTTGCTTCCTATCCATACACCCATATATAGGATAAGATCAAATTATACAATGTAAAACTTTAAAAGTTTTACACGTTTTTGTGGATCGTTGGATGGGTGAAACGGATAACTGAGATTAACAATAGAGTATGTGAAGATTATCACTTGGAAAAAAAGTAAAGAGTTTATCTCAACCATCCATTTTTTCCATCCAACGATCCAGAAAACGTGTAAAACTTAAAAAGTTTTACACCGTGTATATATAGAGTTAGGATCCACTTACACACAATGTAAAACTCTGAGTTTTACACGTTTTGTGGACCTTTGGATGAGTGAAATGGATGATTGAGATCAACTCCCTACTTCTTTTTCTAAGTGATAATCTTCACGTAATCCATTGTTATCTCAGCCATCCATTTCACCCATCTAACGATCCAAAAAATATGTACAAGTTAAAAACTCTTATACTATGTAACTAGATCTTATCCCATATATATTCCGGTAGCAGCATTTTTTAATATGTTGGAATACCAGATTTCTTCTCTCTGATGTGTAAAATTGGATTTGAATATCTAAAGTATGCATAGAGATTCTAATATTGATTATAGAATATTTGAGGTTTTGATAAGAATAAACTAATGCTTTGCATTATTATAACAAAATGGGACCATTCTTTTTTTTTTGAAGCACTTACATCAAATCAGGTGCACAAAAGTATGGGTCGATTCTTTAAAATAATCTCCAATTTCAGATGCAGACCTTTTTATAAATTCCTTTTACTTAAATGTAGAGCAATGGACATTTAAAAAAAAAATTAAAAAACAACCAAGTATGAATGGATTAGGAAATGGTGCAAGAATGTAAACCACATGTATGTGTGGAAAATAATGTAAGAAAAACATGTATGGGCTCCCTCACTTCCTCCTTTTTCTCCCCATCAACTTCAAATTTTGATCCATTTTATATTTATATATGTACGAACACATGCTTTTGATCAAACCAATGTTTGAATTTAAAGATGATATTATTTGAATCTGAGTCACTCCGGAAAAATAATTCACTTAGTGTCACTAGGATCAATCTTTGGGTTTCTCAGAGATTATAGGTTTGAATGTATTCGAACGTAATTACTTCGAGGTTTAAGATAATTATAATTTATTAGATGTATGCATGTAGTTTTGAAGATTTTTAGATTTTATTGTAATTTCAGCCTTTACTTTAGAGTGGGTACTATTTCTTTAGCCCAATATGTTTCCCTGTTTTGTCTATTGGATTTAATCAGCTCTATGTCTATCCAAGCTTTGTCTAGAAATTGGACCTGATCTTGTAATTTATATTCTCCAATACAATTGGGCCAGGCCTAACTCTAATAAGTACAGGACGAACTAGAATAAATTTTGAGGGTCAAAATGGAAAATTCAGTCTTTGGGACTCAAATGTAATTTCAGAATTTATATCAATCTAGGTTTAATATACACAAATACACCCTACTCTGTCTAATAAATGTTTTTATTTGTCAGGACTTTGTATTTTTTTGGCATAAGAATAATTTAAACCCCTAATGTTTACAATAATTGACATTTTAGCCCTCATTCTTTTTTTAGGAAAAATTTAGCACTCAATTTATTTTTTTTGTCAAATTACTCATTTTTTAACTATCATTTTGATTAGGCTATTAAATGACATGCAATCTAACCTATTACATACTTACATGTATAATAAAATTTTATTTTATTTCAAACTATTAAAGATAATTAAAATTAAAACAAAGAACAAACCTGGGAAATAATTGTGTAAATGGTGTTGGAATTTAAAATCCAAGCTAAATATTCATTAAATTATTCTAAAATTCTTAAAGTAAAATTCATTTTAAAATCTCGTTCTTTAAAACTTGAATCAATTCGAATAAAAGATAAAAAAAAATCATAGAAAAATTTGATGCGATTATTAAAACTTGTAGAGATCACTTATAATTGAATCAAATGAGGCTTTTATTACTATTCAACCGGTTTTCATTATTTTAGTTTAGGGTTTAGGGATTTTTTGTGTTTAATCTGATTTGGCTATTTAAGATTTGAAAATGAATTTTAAAAATAATATTAAATGTTTTTTATGAAATTTGGTAAATCCCAAAATACCGGGGGGAAATGACATAAAATAGAAAACATGAGAACTCAAAACCGGGTTTTAGGAATTTTGAATTAGGTTTAGAAATTTGTTTATTAGCTTTGTGTTTAGGGGTTAAATTTTCCTTGATGATTTAGTTATTTGTTTATGTTTATTTTTTATTAGTTTTTTAATTTTTTAGTAGATAAATGTATTTTTAAGAAAGACTCTCGACATGTCATCATTGTTAGTTAAAAAATGAGTAGTTTAATAAAATGATATAGGTTAGTGGTCAAATTTATCCTTAAAAATGAATAAGGGCCAAAATGACAAAAATTACAAATTTTAAGGGTTAAAACTATCATTATACCTTTTTTCTCCTCGACTTCTTCAACCGTGATACTATCGTTAACGAACTCACCGCTCTCGGTTGAGTGTTTGTTGGAACCAGAATAACGTCCACCGTTGGTGTGGTGGAGGTTTGGACTTTGTTCTGCGTTGTTCCGCCGGTGTTTAGGTGGGCAGACTAGACGTTGTAACTTGGGCGCTACCGGAATAAGGACTCATCTGGTATTTTAATTATTTTACGAGGGCTTATCGGGTACTTAAGCCTAAATATTATGTAATCTATGACAATGAATTGGTCAAATTCTACTATCAGTCCACTTACTATGTATAAATTATGAATTTAGTTTTTGTACTCTGATTTAATATTTTTGTCTTTATACATTTTAAAATTTAGAAATTTGATCCTAACTCAAATAATAATCGATAAATCTGTTAAGTTAATCATGTTTTTATGAGTAAGTTGTAGATTTCATTGATGTTATTCAAATTGATTATTTTAATTCTTTGCAATTTAGTTATATTCTAATTGTATTGTTAGGTTATGACTAAAATTTAAAATTCACAAAATAAAATAAATTAAAATTGACTAAATTAAAGTATAAATACCACTCCATAATAACACCCCCTAGCTTTCTGGTGCCGGAATTAAGTAAACAATGAAGATGATGAATTTGATAAAATTTAATATTTACATGAATTTTTGAATTAGAAACATTTATTTGAACTCCAAGTAAGAGTTCAACTTAGAGGTGACAAACTGACCGGATACCCGAACTGATTTTACTCAATTTAAGATTCGATATCGACTCGAACATGATAATTTGAAACCCTAAAATAAACCGAATCAAATTAAAATCGACCCGTTTTTAGTTGAACCGATATAGACCTGATCTGATTTTTCAACTGAACAAAACGGGTTCGAATCAATTTTCAACCGAATAAAATGGACCCAAACCGAAGGTAATCTGAAATAAAGAAAAGATACTAAAAGGAATAATAAAAAAATTGATGTGAATCGTCGCACAACTCATCAAAAGTAAAAAATATTGGCTTTATAAAGTCATATATAGGTTTAAAAAATTGATTTGGCTTGAAAACCCGGCTGAAACATATCGATCTCTTATTGAACCGATCTTGACCCGACCCGAAAATACTTGACCCGAAATCAACCGAATCAACGTGACTTGATCCGGACTGATATTCGACCTGAATTACTATAGACCCGAATTAAAACCGAACCAAGACCCGACCCGAACTGAACCGAAATCGAATGTAGTAAAAATCGAGTCTGATCCGAATTAAAATGACCTGAACCGAACCTGATTCGAATGACCCGTTTAGTTCAACTATGATGTATTTAGTAGTGTATCAATTTTCATTATTACATTAAAACTTAATAAATAAACATTTTGAATAAATAAAAATTGATAAACATTAAATTATGGTTTGTATATATTTTAATTATATATTATAAATAAATTTACATTAATTAATTGAAATAAAACTAAATAATTAAGTGACAAGGAGAAAACGTTGATTCCGTACCACATGCATTTTCTAATCCTAAACATGCCTCCCACTTCAATAGATTTAAATTTGTTTTTGCAGTTAAGTCCTTCAACTTTAACTTATTCCCCCTTAACAGACTTAACAGTTTTCCATTTTACGCTTTGCACGCGTTAAAGATTTCGGTTCGTACCCGTCTGTTTCTCTTCTGTTTTTTTTTCTCTCGTTTTTTGGGGTCTTTTTTTGGTCTTTTCAAGTCATATTAATCGAGAAACTCAAATGTTGCATTTTCATCGACGATAATCTCTAAGTTTCTGCTTCCCCTTCTCGAAATCGAATCTCATATCAAGAATGCCGGCGAAATGTTGAGGAACTAGGCTTCTACGTCGTTGAAAGGGATCAAATTTTGGTTCCCAAACCTTGTTTCATTGCGACATTGCCAGATTTGGAGGAACAAGGTTTGGTTTTTCTTTGCTCATTTCTGTGGGGAAGAATAGGGTTTTATTGATCTTAGTTGGTAGGGTTATAAAGGTGCGAATTTGAAGGCTTGGGTGAATCTAGATTTTGCCTTTTGTTTTGATAGTTCATTTGTATGCTTAAAGAAATTAGTGGAATTTGAGTTTGCTGAAGTTTATATTGTAGTTTTGCTTGTTCATATTGTAAGATGAAGAGGGTAAAAAGTGAGATTCCCACTAGCAGGAGGTTCAAGTTGTCTCATTTGTTCTTAGGTTTAGGAGGGTTATACTTAATCTTCATAGCTTTTAAGCTCCCATATTTTTTGGAGATAGCGGCAGTTTTGAGTAGAGATGATAACTATGATGGCTTAGATGGGAAGGTTGTTGGGGATGTTAACGATGCAGATATGGGTAAACCCTTGGTTAATGCTGTGTATAAAGATATGTTTCATCGGAAATTAGAGGATAAGCTAATCCATGATGGACCTACGAGGCCTACAGAGGAACCTTTGGAGGAAGGAAGAAGTGGAGTAAAGTCCATTAAGCCACTTCAGCATCCATACGGTCGAATAACGGGTGAGATTTTGCGGCGAATGAATAAAACTAGTGAGTTGTCGGTGCTTGAGAGAATGGCAGAAGAGGCTTGGACTTTGGGATTGAAAGCATGGGAAGAAGTGGATGCATTTGATGGAAAGGAGATTGAACGCGCTTCTTTGTTTGATGGGAAGCCTGAGTCGTGTCCTTCATGGTTATCTGTAAATGGGGAAGATTTGACGAGTGGAGATAGGCTAATGTTCCTTCCGTGCGGTCTCAAAGCGGGTTCTTCAATTACACTTGTTGGTACTCCTCGATATGCTCATCAGGAGTACGTACCCCAGCTTGTCAAATTGAGGAATGGTAATGGCCTAGTGATGGTTTCACAGTTTATGGTTGAATTGCAAGGGTTGCAGTCCGTGGATGGGGAAGCTCCACCTAAGATTTTACATTTGAATCCTCGACTGAAAGGAGATTGGAGTCACAAGCCAGTCATTGAGCACAACACGTGCTACAGAATGCAATGGGGTACAGCTCAAAGATGTGATGGTTTGCCATCCAAGGATGACGAAGACATGCTCGGTAAGCATCACCAGTTTTCAGTTTTTGTGTAGATTTCTTATTTCTTCTTCCTTTTAAAACTGAAATTAATTTTGCATTTATTTGGAGGGATAAAAGAATTAAGAAGTTCATAACTGTTTGAACATAGGCCATGCTATGCCACTTTTGTGTTTGAGGATAAATAAATTTGTGACTGCATGGTCAAGAAACAAGAACTTCGCAGAAATTTATGAATCATGTTTGTCTACATAATTTTTCAATTTCCTTAATATATCAAATGACGATAGCCTGCGATTATCTAGGAAACTTATGACTTTTGCTTAAATGCTTTAACAGTATTTCTTAGAAACTGCTTTCTAGGAGTAGTAAAGGAAGGGACATGATACGTACTAGAAGAATAGGAGGGAGGGAACTGTTACATGTTTGGTATTGCATGTGGATGAGAGAGCTTTAATGTAGTACTTTTGTGACTTTGTTCAGTTTATGTCTTCTATTTTTGTATGTGTTTTGAAAAATTCAAAGGACATTTATCAAGTACCTATACTTTTGGCAGTTGATGGACAACGAAGATGTGAAAAATGGATCCGGAATGATGTTGCAGACTCGAAAGAGTCCAAGACAACTTCTTGGTTCAGACGGTTCATTGGGCGGGAACAAAAACCTGAAGTTACCTGGCCATTTCCTTTCGTGGAGGGCAGACTGTTTATCCTCACTCTCCGTGCTGGCATTGATGGATATCATATCAATGTCGGGGGTCGACATGTGACTTCATTTGCATATCGTACGGTATGTTGCTTAATTTTAGTTATAAAAAAGTGACCTTTGTGCATTCCAATATCTATATCAATGCATCTTTCATGGTTCATAGCCTTGAAAATCTCACACTAAGATCACATAAAAACTATATTTTCAGGGTTTTTCACTTGAAGATGCAACAGGGCTGTCCATACAAGGAGATTTGGATGTTCATTCAGTTTATGCAACCTCCCTTCCCACCTCTCATCCAAGTTTCTCCCCCCAAAGAGTCTTGGAAATGTCACCAAAATGGAAAGCTTCTCCCTTGCCGAGTAGATCTATTAAACTTTTTATTGGGATTCTCTCTGCTACTAATCACTTTGCGGAACGCATGGCGGTTAGAAAAAGTTGGATGCAATCTTCGGCCATCAAGTCTTTAAATGTAGTGGTCCGGTTCTTTGTTGCACTGGTAAGGTCATTGAACTTTCTATCGATTTTAAGATCTTGTCAAATACTTAACTGTTATGAATCCTCATTTCAGTTTGTTTCACAAAAATCAATGTGAGATAATGGAAAAATAATTGTTGGAATGTCTGTTGCCCTAGCCAGTGTGGCGGTTATCTATTCTATACTATTTCTGGTTCTTAAGTAACTGTCCTTTGCAGGAAGAATCATTAATGTGTACATTGTTGGTATTACTTCTTTTTGTCTCTACTTATTTATGTAATGAATTGAAGAATCCAAGGAAGGAGGTGAATGCAGTGCTGAAGAAGGAGGCAGCCTATTTTGGCGATATTGTAATTTTACCATTTATGGACCGCTATGAGCTTGTGGTTCTTAAAACTATTGCAATTTGTGAATTTGGGGTAAGGCTGGCTGTTCCTATTTTCTGCAATTTATTATTATGGATTTATGTGCTTGTGGTCCATGAATATGATTTTTATGGATTTATGTGTTTCTCTGGGTTGATTTTCTTTCAAAGGTGATTCTAAATCTCCAAATTTTGTCGACGCAGGCGCAAAATGTGTCAGCTGCTTACATCATGAAATGTGACGATGACACATTTGTTAGAGTCGATACTGTCTTGAAACAAATTGATGGCATCTCTCCTAAAAAGTCACTTTATATGGGCAATCTCAACCTTCTGCACCGTCCTTTAAGAAATGGAAAGTGGGCTGTTACTTATGAGGTATGCATGTATACAATATACATATATACGGGTTTTTGGGGTTTTTTTTTGTGATTTTCTTCATTTTCTAAGGGCCAAATTTACTGAGCATTCCTTGAGGATTATTTTCTGATGTAACAGGAGTGGCCAGAAGAAGTTTATCCACCCTATGCCAATGGACCTGGATATGTTATTTCCAGTGATATTGTCAAGTTTATTGCCTCACAACATGCCGATCGAAAATTAAGGGTTAGTTATAAATTAGTATATTATTTTAATCCCCCTTTTTTTCTTTCTACCTAGTCTCTCATTGGCTCTAAAGAAACATTTGTTGTCTTCCCATCTACCACTTC
The DNA here is from genome assembly GCA_019671005.1 of Hibiscus mutabilis. Lineage (NCBI taxonomy): Eukaryota > Viridiplantae > Streptophyta > Magnoliopsida > Malvales > Malvaceae > Hibiscus > Hibiscus mutabilis. The sequence continues at coordinate 682,101 of CM033711.1, forward strand.
AGTTTGATCAACTCCATTATTTTATTTATCCGCAGCTTTTCAAGATGGAGGATGTGAGTATGGGAATGTGGGTCGAACAATTTAACCAGACCACGGCCGTCCAGTACTCCCACAGCTGGAAGTTCTGTCAGTATGGATGCTTAGTAGACTACTATACCGCACATTACCAATCCCCAAGGCAGATGATTTGTCTTTGGGACAAGCTTTCGAGAGGCAAGGCACACTGCTGCAACTTCAGATGACAACGAACAATTCTTGTTCGTTAGAACGATATCCGCGCGGCCTTCCCCCGCCCGGTATTTTCACCGCTCTCTACCAATTTTTGTGCAATTAAGCGAGCTCTAGGGGGTCCAAATGTTGAGTAACGAACCATCTGGTCAAAGATACGGATTGTACTGTGATAACTTCTGATAAGTAGGTTATTAGCTCGAATTGTATACGTATTATGAATATTCATGTCTTTGGAATACTTGGTAGCAAAGCCATTTGCCTTTAAGTTCTTACTTTTCTTGCTTTCAAAAACTTTTAGATTATACTTTTAAGGAAAGGAAAATGATATCATCTTAGTAAAAACCGAGTCAATACATTATATTGCGCAAAGAATCTTATCAACAACAACAAAAAAAGAACTCAATCTATAAAAAATGGAGGCTGCTCTTTAGTGGTTTCTATGCTAAGTGGAGAAGGAATGTGCTCAGCTTGTCTCCCTGGTTTAACCCATCTACCATATTGGTTCAGCACAAGTCCCTTGAATGGCCTTTCATACCAACACTCTGGGATCTTCAAATCCTTTATCAACAGATCGGTTGACTTGTTCACCAAGGCAACGTCCCTTCTCGCATTCCAACGAAACTTTGATGTCTTGCTAACGTATCCATCTAATAGATGAAGGTATATCTCCAAGTTATGACACCCTGTGTAATCGGGGTCACGCCTTAGATAGGGCGAATGGAGCACATCAAGCTTCAATTGTGTGCCAACGTGCCTGTAAATCCATTTCAATCTCCCAGTGATTGCTGTGAACTTGTTAAGAATGGTGTTGAGTATAAACCCGGGTAATTTTGGGACTATATCTTGCTTGATGACGACCCTTAGCGTCTTGACTCCTAGTTCGTTGAGCTTCTCTTTGAAATGTATGTTCCCAACTCTCGGTGCAGCAAAGGAGATGACGCTTATGAAGAGATCGGGGAAGTAAGTTGCGGCGTCGTAGGCATTGAGGAGTGCTAAAGCACCGCCAAGGCTATGGCCACAGAGTGTTAAGCTTACTTCCTCACTTCTGTCTCAGAAAAATTCGACGAGCCTCCGGATTTCTTCCATGACTTGTTCTTTGGCACTCAACTTGTTGTACCTTGTGAACTCACCCTTGGAGCAAAGGAATCCGCTTTGGACCTTGATATTGGTCTTACCAAGACGCTGCAGGCTTGTTCTTAGGTCACTGTACCACTCGGTCGGAGCTACTGTGCCCCGCCATGCCACAAGGATATCTCTCCTCCCCATTCTCGTGGTTTCAGCATCGCCGCTGACGGCAACGTACCCCATCCAATTGGAATCCTTACTCCAAGTACAATACGACTTCTCGAACCATTCGGGAACATCGACATGGGACATGGCATAAATGTACTTGGTAACCTTGTAACCATGCTTGGTAAGGCCTAGTTCATCAAACATTTTATTCCGATTGTACCTACAGCTTCCACAAAACTCCGATAACGGATCAAAATCGAAAGCATCGGAAGTCGCCTCGACGAATTCTCCATACTTGACAATCTCCCGCCTCAGCCAAGGGTGGAGTGGCTCCATTAGCCCATCCCAGTCATGCAAACCGTGAAGCTCACGCCATTGAGTGGACACATTCTCCATAGGTGACTTGGTGGGCGTCATAGCATCGCCACGGTCGATGAAATCCGCCGCCGTGTACGGCAACCGGATGAGCTACGCCAAAGGCATCGTGGCACGATTCGTATTCTTCTTCTTCTTCAACACGTGACGAATCGGCCTAATGATCGCCATGTCATGGTGGTTGAGCTTCAGAGTGGAGAGCTTGTTGAGATTCGAAAGGCGGTTCCTCAGACGGGATTTCATGGCATTTTTTACACGCCGCCATGTGACACTAAGCTTTAATCTCCACACCCTTTTGTTACTTCTTTGCTTTTCTGGTGTTTTCTTGGCCATGTTTCTCATCGGTGACAACTCCATTTTCTCCATTGATCAAAAGAAAAAAGCTTGGAATATATATGATATATGTGTGTGTATATATATTATATGCTGTGAAATGAAACTGGGTTTATTTTTTTTCTGCAAATGCCATGGAAGGGAAGGGTTTATATACAAATTTGTGATTCGAAGTTGAGTTTTTGAAAGGAACTTTCTGAGTTATGAGCTGCCATCCACATCTCGATCGTCAACAAGTCAATTGGGGACTGAATTAAACAAATAGAAATATATATATATACATATATACAAGTTGTTAACATGAATCTGGTTAACGGTTAACCATGTACGAGCCACTGGCGGCTATTACTTGGATAAGAACCTAAAAGATAAGGTGAAATTACATACAAGGCCCCTGTATTATGCATTTTTGGTGGATTTAATCCTTTAATATAACGTGATAATTCTACGGAATTAACGGGAAAAAGGTTGGCGGGAGGAGGATGCATGTGTGTAGGTAAAACTCGATTCGACACGAAAAGACTCGATTCAACTTAATTCAAATTGTAATTTTATAAATTTGACTTGAAAATTTTTCAAATAAAATTTAAGTTATAAAATGGAACTCAAATAACTCGAAATTTTTAGTAATTAGTGGATCGATTTTCAAGTTCAAGTCGAGTCCATGGGCGAAGCCACATGGGGGCTGGTAGGGCCAGGCCCCGTGGTTAACCCTTACGGTCCATTATTTTTTTAACTTGGCCCCATAGAATTTTAAATTATATATTATTTTACTTGTTTTAATATTATAGAGTATGTGTTATTTTAGTGGTAAAGTGTGTACATAAAATTAAGTTTATTTTACTTGAACTCTTGAAGTTAGTAAATCGAATCTGATTGATGACGTTTTTCAGTATTTTATTCATTTTAGGACTTAGATGTAAAAAGCCCTTGAACTTAAAAAAAAAAACCAATTAAACCGCAAATTTTTTTTTGCACTCAATTAAGCTATTAAACCAAGAAATTGAATTAATTAAGCTCTTTGACCATTAAATCTTGACAATTTTTTAGATATTACTGACACATGATACACTACAGTTCTATCATGTTGTATTTACAAGTTTCTTCAGAAAATGTTTTTTTTATATTTATACGTTTTTATAATTTGTTAAAACTTTTAAACAAATTTTAAATAAAATAATTTTTTTAAAATGTCAAGTCGGCACACTATGACACAACACATTGCACTAATAGATCCAAAAAATATCAATATTTAATGGTTAAAATTGATTAAGTGCTTAATTGGGTGAAAAAAGTTTAGGGGTGTAATTCATTTTTTTTGTCAAAAGTTCAAAGGCTTTTTATATCCTTAAGTTTTATTTTTGGTCACTTAACTTTTAATTTTTGGCTTCGCCCCTGGTTGAGTCTCTCAACTTTGCATGATATATTTTATCGCATATGAAAATATATGAAGATATATATATATATATATATATGTATGTATATTGTATATGGTTATAGAAAGTCGTTTAAATTGTAACAGATTAGTGTCAAAACATTATAAATAATTACAATTAAGTTTGAACATAAACTTGAACAACTCAATTCAAATTTTATAAAATCAACTCGACTAACTAAAAAAATCTTATTTGACTCGATCGAATACTCACTCCTAGAGATGCACATGTCGAAAAGTAAAAGAAAATAAATGATTAAATTTCAAGAGTAATTTCGTAACGAAACATATTGTATAAGGACTTTTTATAAAATTAGACCAGAGAATAATTGGTGAATTTCAATAAGTTACAACCAGTGGTGGTTAAAGTAACCTTGGTTGGTTAATATAATTTCTTCTTGGTGGGTGGTTGGGTCAATTTAATGCTAAAAAAAGGAAGGGGTCAGTTTGGCATCACCGGGAGGGGCCAAGCAGAGCTTAAAATCACTTAACATGTCAACTTGTCTAACGTCCATGTGCAAGTTGGACGTATTCAAAATCAACTTGGAATATGTTATGCTTGTACTATTGGTTTACTCATGAATACAATTATATTATACTTAAAAAATTTAACGAGTGATTTTAATAAAAAAAATAATATTTATTTTAAAAGATTTAAATTCGAATAATTTTATTTATAAAATGTGTGTTATTAAAAGATTAAAAAAAATATAAACAAATATTATTTTCAACACCTAGCACTCCAATTAGCTTGAGATTACATATATGGAATGAAGATTAGCTCAACAATAATCGAGTTTTAATCCTTTAATTACAATTTAGTTTATCTCTTAATCAAATTAAAGCTCTAAAACATTCATTTTTTGTTTGGTAGTTGGTGAATACCAAAGATAGATTCAACACATGATCCATCAACTTTGGGCAAGACCCAATCGCATAGACTTTTTTAGTGTACCATTGTCCATTAAGCTAAAGTACTTTCGCCTCGTTTGGTACAAATAAAGGTAAAATAAGTGTGCTTTTATTAAATAATACTTATGTATTAAAAAGGTGGATGAAAGATGGTTGTTACTACGCTAAAAGTGTTTGGTTGTGAAAATTGTGATAAAGTTAAAAAATAGGTGTTATGTATGAATGTAGCTCATTTTTCTTAAAATTAATCTAGCTTCATATTTTCTTTTTTTTTTTGACATTGATTATTATATTATTTTTTGAGTTTATGACTTGAGGTTTAGGGTTTAGAGTTTAATGTTTTGGGTTTATGGTTCATGAGTTTTAGGGTTCATGATTTTAAGTTTAGGGTTTGGAGTTTATGGGTTGGGTTTAGAATTTGAGGTTTATGATTTAGGGTTTAGACTTTGTGATTTGGGGTTTAGGATTTGTGGTTAATAGTTTGGAGTGTGCATTTTATGGTTTAGGGTTTGAGGCTAATGGTTTATGGGTTATATTTTAGGCTTAGGGTTCGTGGCTCATTATTTAGGGTTTAAAGTTTGTGGTTTTATGTCTAGGGTTTAAGATTGGGTTTGTGTTTATTGTTTTGGGTTAGGGTTGGGTGTCGAGGGATCAATATTTAGAGTTTACAATTTAGAATATTTACAATGATGTAAATACGTGAATATAGTATGAGAGTATAATTGACAAAACTGACTTGTTAAATAAACGCCACTCCCACCTCGTAATAAATGTTACCCAACTTACGTATAAATAATACACCGTATTAAATTTTGCATCTACCAAACACACGTATAAAAATAAGTTTTATAATATAAACATATTAAATAAATGGACCATACAAATCTCATATGAACTTTCTCAAATTTTAAGTATCATTCGTTAAATAAAGTTTCAATTTATTGTTTGAACCATGATTTATATTTACGAACATTAAAGATAAATATAAAAGTATCATTTAGCTGTCAATAATTTTTAAAGTAAATGATTAAAAGTTCTTAATTAATAATTTCTTCTTCTTCTTAAGTTATGAGTTCTATACCTATTAAAAGCAATTTTTTTCTCTTATTTTTAAGTAAAAATTGTTAAAAAAATTATTTTGTTTTTTATATCGTTTGAAATAATTTCTTACCGAAGTATTTAATAGTCAATTATATAATAAAACATGTAATATATCCACTTATATAATATTACCCACACGTAAATCATGCATGAATTAGGTATTTAGAAATGTATATATAATATTAATTTAATTTGTAATGTACGGTGATCTTTTATATTCAAAGATGGAATATTATCAGTTTTGACTTACTCAACTAGAGTCCAAATAAAACATTTGGGGCTAAAATATTATCTACACAACTTCTTTCTTTTTTTAATGTATTATCTACAAAAAGTAGGGCGTGTTTCATTGTTCATATAAACATTTGTATTTATATATTCATATTGTATTTATATTATTTTATATGTCATAATTTATCTATTTTTTTTATATATATACAAAGGACTCATTTTTGAAATAATATCGATTATTAAGAATTCGATTGGTGTCCTAGAAAATAACACTTTTTAAACTTTTAAAGAAGTCGAAAGATCCTCAACAATTTCTTAAAATTCTTATTAAGCTTGACATCTCAAACTCTTTCCTTTCTCTCCTTTTTTTAATTTGACCGTCCTAAATTATCGTACGGCTCTCTGTTACTCGGATGAACCGTCCAACTCAATAATAATTTCATTTCAATAAATCATATCGTAGTTTAAAATTATAGAATTTAATATATAATTTATACTCCTAATTCGTCAATAATTATTCTCAACAACCTAAAACCTAACAGTGGCTTGAGATAACGGCGTGCTAACCGATGCTCAAAACAATTTGATACTCCTAATTTGATGCATGGGGTCATATGTTTGACATGTTAAACTAATATCACACGTTGAATGTCAAAACTCCTCATCCTAAATTTGCTCTTTCCAAGTCCTTCCTCCTACCTAATTTATAATCATGTTAATCTTCCCTGGTTAGACCTTCGGATTGAAAGATACACAATTTACATTCGTAGATAACTTCTCACGACGCTAGGCTCTGATTTGCGGTTTTTGGTAGTCTTTCAATAGCTTAATCTCATTTTGTGGTTTGTTTGCCGATGCATTCATATTTGTTCGTGTCTATTTTTCATTCGAATCTTTTAGTTGGGTTTTTAACATTTTTCATTTCCGGTCCTTGTATGATATAAAGTGGCTATTGTCAATATTATAAGATGTCCAAATTATTTATTTAATATACGATGATAATTGTAAACCTTACTATAATCTTGGATATTTTCTCTTTTTAATAAGACTAACTATTTCTATTCAAAAATAAATAAATACGAATATAATATGTTACATATTTTATCGAAAATTAATATTTAATACACATAATATATAATTTTTATACACAAACATGTTTATTATTATAAAATTCCACTTTCCCCTCTCAAAAATATAAAATAAATTCAGATATCTTGTCTTAAATTTTAAACTAAAAAAAAATAAATATTGACCTTAAATTCTTCTTTTTTAAATATTATCGTTTCAAATATTGTTCGATTGTACTCGGTTACTTGCATTCTTATCAAAGGAACATGTCAAGTTTTGATCGGTCTAAAAGGTACGGAGGTCGCTCTTACCTGTGTCTGCGCAACGTGTGAAAATCCAATTAACTTTGCTTATAATTTTCAATAGTCAACACCAACGCGTTACGATTCTTCATTCAAGCTTTCAATAAATATATATATATATATATATATATATATATCTTGCTATGATACAGTTTCATGCACTTTGAAGTTTTAACAGCAATAATCGAACACCCCCCAACATTTCCTGTAATCTGCAACTGTTAAGACTTCCTGTTCCATAAAAAATGGCCCTTTCAACAATGATCCATACACATCTTCCCACCACCCTCTACGGCGGCGCTGTTAACCGGATTTCCTCCATTTCCGCCCATCAACGAGTCACCGTCGATACGAAGCTGAATCGGGGTGCTCGACGTTTGGCTGAATCACTGACGAGTCTTCTCCATATCAATATCGACCCTCCATCATCAAGGAAAAATCTTCAACACTCGAGCTGGGATTCGTTTGATGAAGAGAAACATAACACCCCTACAACGTCTCCCAAGGAGATGATCGCCGACAAATGGCGGCAGCTTCACGGTTGTACGGATTGGGGGAGCCTCTTAGACCCGCTTCACCCTTGGCTGCGGCGGGAAATCGTCAAGTACGGCGAGTTTGTTCAAGCGACTTACGATGCATTCGACTTCGATTCTTTCTCTGAGTACTGCGGGAGTTGCAGGTATAATCGGAACAAGCTGTTTGAGAAACTGGGGCTGTGTAAAAATGGCTATAAGGTGACGAAATACATCTACGCTATGTCGACGATCGAGATGCCGCGGTGGCTCGAGCGGTCGCGGTTGATGGATACATGGAGCAAAGATTCCAATTGGATGGGATATGTTGCGGTTAGTGACGATGAGGAGACGCGTAGGATCGGACGGAGGGATATCGTGGTGGCGTGGCGGGGGACGGTGGCACCATCCGAGTGGTACGAGGATTTCCAAAGGGACCTCAAACCGATCGGGATCGGAGATGCTAAGGTTGAGCATGGATTTCTTAGCATTTACACTTCCAAGAATGAGTCCACAAGGTACAATAAGTCGAGTGCTTCCGAGCAAGTGATGAAAGAAGTGATGAAGTTGGTTCAATTCTACCGAGGACAAGGAGAAGAAGTGGGTTTAACGATCACCGGTCACAGCCTAGGCGGTGCATTGGCCCTGCTCAACGCATACGAAGCTGCCGTTAATCTCCCCAGCCTTCCTGTAAGTGTGATTTCCTTCGGTGCGCCTAGAGTCGGCAACAGCGCCTTCCGGGACGAGCTCAATGATTTAGGTGTCAAAACTTTAAGAGTTGTGGCTAAGCAAGATTTAGTCCCTAGAATGCCAGGGCTTGTTTTCAATGAGAGTTTACAGAGGTTTGATGATATAACAGGAACATTAGAATGGGTTTATACACATGTCGGAGCCGAACTGAGGCTCGATGTTAGTTCGTCACCTTACCTTAAGCGCGGATTCAATCCGATGGGATTCCATAGCCTCGAGACGTACCTTCATCTTGTCGATGGGTTCCACAGTGCAGAGTCTGCATTTCGATCCGATGCTCGTAGGGATGTTACCTTGGTGAACAAGGCATGTGATATGTTGGTGGATGAACTAAGGATCCCTCAATGCTGGTACCAATTGTCCAACAAAGGGTTGGTTTGTAATGAGCACGGCAGATGGGTTAAACCGAGACGAGAACCCGAAGACATTCCCTCACCGATCGGAGATCAAGCGCACGAACATAGTCTTAGAATTCAGATGCAGGAAAATTATCAAATGTTGTATGCAAGCTATCAAACTTGACTATATATTGATCAAGAAATGCAAAGCATTTTCTGAAAATTCTTTCACTTGGAATTCTAATTTTCAAGGCAAAGCTGACTTCGAAATCAATCGAATCCATCAATGAAAGAACAAAACCTTGAAAAAAATCATCTGCAGTAAGTACTAACAGAAAATGTATGAAATTTATACATTGGACCGCACGAGTATTCGAAAAATAAGAATAAAATTATGATAGTTTATCTTCTATAAACACAGATATTTGCAGGCAACATGTATCTGCTAATAACACATTGCATGAAAATCTATTTTCAATTTGTTACACATATATATACAGCAATTTACTTCTGTGAATACATAAATGTATATATTCGGGTGTGATTCACTTACAGTGAAGACACTTATTCGATCAAATCGGCAAGACAGTCTTCATGTCCTTGTGCATTGTTCTAATCACGGTTTTAACCTTCTCGATCTGATCTTCACTAGAGCATGTAGAGAGTACTGGGGAGTAGGCAGTGAGAAGTAGCATGTGAGAAATAATAAAAATTCAACAAGAAACAGCTATGTCAAGTTCGTATGTCGATGCAAATACAGTTAATCAAACTCGACATATCTGAGAAAAGAACAAAAATAGGAAGAAAATAGTACTAATGGCTAATGGTAAATTGTTCTAACCAGCACAATTGGATCCCATTTTTTTGTTTAAACGAAGTTGAACAGCTACATTTATAACATCATCCCAAGAAGCATGAGTGGGAGGAGGATTATCGAGTGGACCCCGAACCCGATGGGCATCAAACTCCTCATGGAGAAAACCCAGAATCTGTTGAGCAATGGGGCTCTAAACAGGGAAAACTCCATCCACAAAACCAGAACCACCTACATGGATAAGATTGAAGTCTTGAAGACGATGCGAAACCGATAGATTCGACTATAAAGCACTCAGAGTATTGAACTTAACATGAATTCAAAGAGGATGAGCTTGCAGTTGAATGCTTGAGAGTTGAGAATTTCCTTCGAAAAACGACAATAACAATGCAGACAAAGATATTTGCAAATATCTTGTAGTACGGCACAAAAGAAAATAATTTGTCATCTTCTTTATTTTATTTTGAAATTTGTTTCGAATTTGGGTTAATTTCATGTTAGTTCAAGTTCGAATAATGAATTTAGATAGTTGACTCTTATAATCAACCCAAATTTGAATTCGAAGTTAAATTTACTGGCCGTAACCTCTTAAAAGTGATTGTATAAATTAATAAACTAAACCCGAAGTTTAAATTTATCCGACTTCAGTTCCGGCATCAAGCAGACATTGGTAAAGTTCTTGGTTTTCAATTCCAGTGGTGAACCAGAAACATTTGACCGAATTGGAAGTCTCGAAACAAATGTTGCATAAAATAAACACTTGTAGACAGTCTCCAATGGGAATGGGACGACAAGTTACTCGACTTCGGCCAAATAATCATCGACTTCGGCTGGCGTAAGTACCCTGCAAGATAAAATGCACAATCAGAGTTTATTCAGAAACAATTATTACCAAAATTAAGAAATAAAATCGCATGAACAATAGCAGTAATCAGAACATGCAAGATATAGGTTCTTTGATGCAGGGACTTGCCTGAATTTTTTGTCCGCTCCAATGATCCCGATTTCAATGTTTTTCCCTGAGATTTGTCCTTCGAATCTGAAAATTTGTGAAGTGGCTTGTAAGATGAGTAAAAGACGAACAACGCTATAGACCACCTTAGACCAATATTCTTTCCAAGGTTCTAAATATATATAGATCTTACTGAACTACAAAATTTACAGATAGCCAGGTGGAGGAAATTTAACATTGACCTACCCCTCTTTAAGAGTCAAGATAGCAGTATGCACCGCATCATCGAGCTCCATATCATCAGTGTATCTACAAAGAAAGACCATAATCAATTGCATTTGCAATGTTTCAAAGACAATGGAACATAAAGTAAAAACAAGGTGCAACTCAATTCTGGAAATGTAGCATAGCTATTGTATAATCCTAATCATGTAATGGTTGTCCATCATCAAGAAGGAACACTCGTATTAAACTCACGAGCATCAGTTACAAAGAATTGGAAGACACGATCATGCATATGAAGGTTTCAAAAGGAGTTAAGACTACTAGCAATGTTTATACTACAAACAGCGTCAAATACCAGAACAAGTATAACATATGGGAGGAAACATCAGTTGATTTAGATTTGAATGTTGTAAAAACTAAAATTTATCGCATGTACCTCTTCTCAAGAAATGTCTTTGCATTTGAGACATTCTTCCCCATTGCCGAGGCTTTCCATGAGAAATATGAACCAGATGGATCCACCTGGAAAAAAGTTACAGATTCATACAGCTGAAAGCACATAAAACATTCTATGCATTCCTCAAACAATCCAATGTTAGCTGAGAGAAATACCTGATACAGTTGTGGGCCATTGTCATCATATCCAGCAACCAGTAGAGATACACCAAAAGGCCTTACACCACTACAAATGAAAATAAAATCAGTCCAGAGGGTCAGTTTCCATTTTCTGATATAGTTCAAAACGGTCCAAAATGTAACGGTTACGTACGTGAAAAAGTAGCAATCTGTAACATTGCATTTTTTCTCAAAAAATAAAGTTCATTCAAATGTTACACTTTTAGCCCCCACATGAGAGAATCTCAAGGCCAAAACCAAATTTGAAGTAACTGTATCTCACAGGAAAAAGATTTTAAGAAAAAAATTGTATCATTCAAAGCCACTAGCTATCTTGAAGAAAAGAGACTACCAAACAACTCAAACTCTTCGATACAATTCGAAAGTAGAAGTAAAAAGGTATGAATAATAATTCTTTTTTGGTTTGCATGAGGACATAATTCTTACCCGGACTGAGTGAACTCCTGCATAACAGCTGCAGTTTCCCTTACAAGTTGTGTTACTGGAATTGGTTCCTGGAAACAATGTTCATGCATGTTAGAAAATAATGCAAGGTACGAGAACACATAATTTTTTATGTAGTAACTAGGACGTAACGTTATTGAACAAAATCTACAAAGATGCGTGGATAGATAAGATTTAACTTTGACCAAAATATCAAGTCTGCAATTTTACAACCATAATGCGATATGAGATTAATTTTCCTCCCATGGAAGGAGTAAGTAGTGCATTAAGTAAATTAATAAAAATCAAGAGCCACCATACCTTATACAACATATGATATTGTTCTGCTTGCTTCCTACTTTTCCGAACCAGAACTCGGAAATCAGGACCCATACCACTGCAGAACAGTACGGAAATGTAAGGATAAAAACGATGTATAAGTGTCAAAAATATGGTATAAGTTAAATTAGCAACAAGGAACTGGATTAAAAGTTGCATTAGCAACCCGTGAATCTGATTCTATATAAATCCATACCAAAAGAACTAAAGAAATTAGCTTTCTATATGCTTGTAGACATGATAAGCAAACCTGTAAACAACTCCAATATTTGGTGTCAGACACTGTATTTTCTGAACCTGAAATCAGATAGCAAACAACCGCATTCCGCAGCAATTAACAGCCACTCATCGGCATTATAAAAGAAAATTTTAGAAAACAGTCCAGCATCATTAGTTATCAGTTCATTTTAATGTAGATTAATATTGGTTCCGAGCTCACATCGACACCATGGTTGAGACAAATATAATACTCACAGAGGTTTCATCAACTAAGATTGAAGGCAATTTCTTCTCTGTAGCAATCACAACTCCATTGGCAGCTGCAAATTTAAAACCCATCATCAAGTTAAACCCAATGTATTCATTTATAAGCACACAAAAATTAACTCATTCACCCACTATTTCACTAGTTCTAAAACCCTAAACCGATCACTTAGAAACAGAAAGGGGGGGAGAGAGAAAAAAAGAACCTTTGATTCCGAGAGAGGTCTGACCCGAACCGACCGCCGTCAAGGCGTGCTCGATCTGAACTAGCTTCCCCGAAGGACTATTCAGAAACACACACACAAAGAGAAATGGGTTTATTCAAAATTTAATTTTAAATTCAATTCGTTTATGAAGTAATCAAAAGGACGAAGGGTTTACCTGAAAGTTGTGAGGGAAAAGGAGTATTGACTATCGCCCATGGTTGTGAAAATTTCAAAATCCTGAACAAATGAAAGAACGAAGAGAAATTAAAAGAAAAGGCAATGGAAATGAAGATTGTAATGAGAGAAAAGGGAAAATGATTTACTTTGGGGTGTTTCTGAATGGGAAGAAGGCAAAAGACAGGTTCTTTTATGCTTTTGAAGTTGCTGTATAGATCGAAAGATTTCTTGTTGGGGAAGAAGCTTAAGTTTGTAGAGAGATGGATTTGGGCTTAAATGAGAGAAAAATAAAGGTTTGGGGCATGGAAGGCCCATGGATCGATCCATTGTTTTTTAATTTATAATAAATAAATACTAGGAGATGCTAGAAATGTGAATATTTAAGAAGTTATATCGAAATTTAATGGATTGATCCATCTTTGATAGAGAAGAAAATGTGAACTTTGTCAAATTCGTTTGGGTTTGAATTATTTAATTTTTTTGCCCCAGCTATAATCGTGATCAATTGTCGAAAATTCTGATGATAATCGAAAAGACAAACGAAAAAGTAAAAAAAAAAATAAAGTTTCAAAAAAATATCAAGTGATAATGTTCAAAAGATATACTAGACATTACAATTTACATGTTGCGATAGGGTAATTTATATTTTAGATCATCGAACTTAACCTTCACTTTTATTTACATCATAAAATTTTAATTTAATTAAATATATTATTTAATTTTTATTATTTATAAATTAAGTTACTTATATTGATACCATCAAATGATTTTAATGAAAAAAACTAAAATTGACACTTTTATTTAACATATTTTTATATATCATCTATAAATAATTTTTAATTGCCAATTTAAATATTTTTTGTTAGGATTTATAATGAATTTAGTTAGTTTTCCTTTGAATTTAGTTAAATGAAATTTTTAGAAAATTCTTATAGAAACAATATTAAAATTATCAATTAAACATTATTTGATGATGATACATGAAAAATATGTTCCATAAAAGTGTTAATTTCAATTTTTTATTAGAATTATTCAATAACATTGGTATAAGTGAGTTAGTTTGTTAATAATAAAAGTTGAATGATGTGATTCGATTAAATTAAAGGTTTATGATGTAAATAAAAGTGAAAGTTAAGTTTAGTGGTCTAAAATATAAATTACCCTCTTGCGAGAACATAAATTGTTCCAGGAAGCGGCAACGACGCATGTGTGAACATATTAACTCCAATCACTCAATGATAATAATTTTGAAAAAAAAATATTTTTTAACAAGAAAAGTATACTGAATTAAATTTAAAGCGAAAAGAATTACAAAAGGATCACATTATAACTATTGAAAATTCAATGTAAAAGATAAATACAGGAAACTCTAAAGGGTGTGAAAGACATGAGAAGCAAAACCTATCACTTTGCAGAAAAACTTACAGTTTTCTAAATAAAATCCACCAACGATGTATCTTTGACCAGAAAGCTCTATGAGTCAAAGATTCTTTCGCTGCGAGTTCTTGGCACATCTGTAATCACTCATTTTCACTTGTAAATATATTAATATTGCATGTATATTTATTATATGAATGTTACTAATATAAGGTGATGTGTGCATGTATAAGCTATGTATACGTATTAGGGGTGTATGTATGTCGCGTATGTATCTAGAGTATAAGCGTATTTGATTAATATATAGATGTTATGTTAATTATATGTATGATTATACGTACGTATACTAGAATATTATATTAATTAATGATTGTATAATATAAGTATATATTTTCGTATGTATATGTATTGCTACTATTGCCGTTGGGCTGACAAAATGAAAAAAATTAAATATATTAAACCCAAATAAATTTAAAGTCCAAGTTCAAGTCCAATTACAAGGCCCGGTTGGCCCAAATCTAAATCTTATCTAATTACAATGTGCAGGTAACTGTGGGCCGTTGGATCAAGATCTGATCCAACAGCCACGATGCAATGGAAGTCAAAAATATCTGCCAGGCGCGTGCTCCACACGTATGGACCGTTCGAGTGCCACGCGCGCGTGTGGTCCACACACGGACGCTTTAACATCCCACGCGCGCGTAAGATCCACGCGTTCTGACTCCTCGACTGCAGAGCTCCACGTGGCAAAATATGAAGCCGTCTCATCGAATCGAGGCTTCATCCAGGCCGATCGTTCTTCAAGCCATCTCGACCGTTAGATCAGATCTGATCTAACGGCCGAAACGGTCTGGCCATTTGGCGCGAATCGTCCATACCGCCACCGCGCCCGATATTGATCCCGTGTTGAGAATATGCCCAAGACAACAAGCAAAAGTGTCAGTTCAGATCTGAAAAAGAAGATGCAACTTGCAACAAACAGGGAATAATATATATGAAACGGGGCTTTTGTAACAAAAAATGGGGGAAGGTAAAAAAAAAAAAAAGAGAACGGAGATCTTGTAATAGAAAAAAATCTGAAAGTTGTAAGCATCCAAGATAATCAAAAGACAGATCCGGTGGTAAATTTTTTGTCTCTTTTTCTTACTTGTTTTCTTTACATGCATATCTGAAAATAGAACAAAAAAAAAAAAAAAAAAGGAAGTAGTCTTACAGGCGTTGTGCTGTGGGTCTTCCCTTCCTCGGTGATAAGCCTTTTCGGCTTCTACAACAAGCAGAGATCAGTGAACTAAAGGGAGAAGAAGACTTTTGTAGTTGTGTTTTGGTCTAAAAAAAATATTTTTTGAGGTTCGTATTTCCTAGATCTAGGGCAAATAGGGGTGTATCCTCTGAATCCAACATAGGATTCGTATTGAGGACGAAAAGGGGGGTGTTTTAGTATATTTTGGAGGCTTGCGGCGCCAGGGTTAGCGGTCGGTCGGTCGAGAATACAAATGGCGGACCCGCCGGATTCGGGTATTATAAGAACAAGCGAGAGAAAAAAAGATGAACCTAGGCTATATGAAAACTGAAGAAATGAAACGAATGGCCAAAAATTTGGTTTCGGCCTAAAAAGAGTGTTTATATAGGTGTTGTTATTTTGCTAAATGGGTAAATTACACACTTAATCCCACCGCGTTTTCAATATTTTCATTTTTGTCTTGCCGCATGGTATAATCACAATTCAATCCCCGATATTTCAAAAGGTTACAATCTAGTCCCTAAATTACATTGAATCGATTTTAAATGGTAAAATTACGCCTTTAGTCATCCGCGTTTTTGAACTTTTCGTTTTGGGTCTGCCCCTTGGTCTAATTACAATTATGGTCCTTTTAGGTTTTGTTTGTTTCGCAATTTCGTCCCTAAATTACATATTATTGCTCTTTAATTGCTGCCACTGACTTTTGTTTTTTTCATTTCAGTCCTGTATTCTTTGTAAATACTAATGTTCGTATTATCGTATATGTTGATGTATTCTATTATTTTATTTTTATTTTATGTCCTCGTATATGACTCGTATTTTATGTTTACATATATGTGTATTAAGATTATAATGGTCATGCGTTTTTATCCAGGTTATTCATATCAAGCATGTTATGTTTTAGTTGATTCGTACATGGCGTATTTTGTATTTTATATGTGTGTGTTTCCTTGTTTTTTAGGGTTACATGTTAGTGTATTTACCCTTTTTTATGCGATATGTGGACCCGTATATGTTGAAATATGTTTTATTACAGTATGCATGTCTTTTGAAATATTTGTTCGTCTATATGTACTTATTCTGCCTTGTTATTTTGACATATGATAGTTGTTTTTATCTATTATTTAGAACAATATGTATATATACATGTTTTAGTCTAAAATATCATTTATGTTAAATTAGTATTACGGTATGTCAATATTTATTATATTTAAATATTTTGCATGTTTTTACGTTTTTGCCACTAAGACTGCATATCGAGATATAACTTGTTAATCACGAGTCCTTTTATCCGAGCGTAAACGGGGCAGTATCAAGCGTAGTGATAGTGGTTGGCGTTTATTCTCGGATAATGGGACCCTTAAAAATATATTCGCAATTATGACCGAATTTTAAAATAATCGTCACTCTAATCCGGAAAATCCAATATTAATAAAGCGGTAATTATTAAAGTACCAATTTTTGGGCGGTGTGGGGGTACTAATCCTTCCCCATCCGTAACCGACTCCCGAACCCTGTCTTTTTGAATCTCTGGTTTTATGGTGTCCGGTCTACCTAAGTGGCCGGTGGCGACTCCAATTTTCAAAATGTGGTTTCTTTAAAACCCCCATGGAATATATATTTTATATCAAAAAATCTCGAACACCTTTCAAACACACTTCAAAAACTGCCTCATTTTTATTTTAGCGATAAGAGAAAAGACATCGCTACAGATGGCGACTCCGCTGGGGATAATTTTTGTTTTTTCGAAAAAAAAACAAATGAGAGTAAAGCTTTTAAAATAATTACCGCTTTACTAATATTGGAAATTCTGGATTAAAGTGACTATTAAATTAACATTCGGTCATAATTGCGCGTTTATTTTAACGCATTTAAAATATGGCATATAAACCCGTCTTTTTAAGTTGGGGGAAAACGCTAATGCTTTCGTGGAGATATCGTTCTCCCGTATGGGCCTAGCAAGTACCTTGGGGCTCAGTACCTTATGCTTTTCGTAAGGATATCGTTCCTTACGTGCGGGCATAAGCGAATGGGTCCCCGAATTGAACCCGGTTGAAAGGAGCCTATAATGGGTGATGATCGGGGCCTTGCTACCCTTAGTAGGGGACAGCAAGGACAATTCGGGTACCTCCTAGCACCAACACTGCATGTAGAGAACATAGAAACCCACCTGTTAGAGCCATGCGGATAACCTTAGGTGTTTTAGACAGGATAAATAGGGTTGTTTTGTGTGTTTATTACATTTATTTTTGTCTTTTTATTTATATATTTATTAATTATATCCGTAATCTTGACTTGTTTCCTTTTTCGCTTTTTGTCTTTTTTTTTCTCTCGTACATCATTGCATTTGCATCACATAAAGGTCTTGGATCAAGTGGTTTGCCTGATCGAGAAAGTCTTTCACCATGGAAAAAAAGGTGTCTTAGGAAAGAAGAGCTTAATTTGTCGATCGGACATTGGTCGAGGTCAACCAGAAAATCCAAGGGGACGATCGCCTAACGAACGCGTAATAATTTGGATACACCTATGTGAGTCTCCAATGTAGCGACTTGTGGGATCTTCAAAGCATTTGGGAAAGATGGGACCGAAGACTACAAGACTTATTTAGCGATAGTTATGGCGACATCGCGCAACTATTATATGTTCGGATTAACCAGCCCCTACTCCGAGCTATAGTCCGATTCGGAATCGGCTTTTGTCGCTTCACCTTCAATGGGCGGGACATGATGCCTACGGTAGAAGAGTACATCGCTTTACTTAACCAGAAAAATATTAGGAAGATTGGATCTACGCGAAGCCTCCAAGGAATCGAATTACACTCGCTAAACTCAAAACCTTTGCGGGAATGAGTGCGATTGGGTTAGTGGCCTCCTTCAAATCCGAGGAGATAATCTGATCTTTGCATGAGAAAGTATTTGGGACATCATATCGACACATCCCAGACGAGGCAAAGAAAATGGACTTATTCGCTTTAGAAATATATGGCTTGGTGATCTTTCCCAGTACTCGGGAACATTGACATAGCCATTCGGATTTGTTTGAGCGGGTGAAAGCGGAAAGCAAACCCGGTACCAGCAATCTTGGTCGAGACTTTCATTTCTTTAAATGCTAGCGGAAACATGAAGAAAGGACGTTTTGAGGTGCGCACAGCTATTACAAGTATGGATTGAGTCACATGTGGAAGACGCCGACGCGGGTCCTGCCGGGGATATCCTTCCAAGGTTTTTCGCCTTTACGAGAATATTTAGCAAATGAATGACGAGAAAATTTGAAAACAAAAATGTGGACCAGTTTCTTCAGGAACATTCAAGATGAAGACATAGCATGGAGGGTCCCATGGCTCGGTAAAGTTAATTATTTTCTATATAGTTGTGGTGACTTCAACTGGCTGATGATGTTAGGATTGCATGGAGGGATCGCTTGTGCTCCACTTTTAGTGTCTCGGCAGTTCGGATCACGACAGTTCATTCCCAATACCGCCGGATTAAGCCAAACTGAATTTCTTTTCAAAGGAGAGTTCAAAGGAAAAATTCAGACCATCATGAGGGCCTGGGATCATTGTTATCGGATCAGGGTGGAAGGAGATACCGAGCACATGACTACCCCAGATTACGATCTTTGGAGATGTTTGAGGGTTAATAATGTGATTCCTGAATCTGATCAAGGACCAGCAGTGTCACTCGAAGAGCTTACAAGGGTGGTACCGTCCGAAGCCGATATCTTAAGGAGTGAACTCGAGGAAGTTAAAAGAAAATGGACATCCAACGGACCCAACATGCGGCGAGCTCTATAAAGCAAGCTTAGAAGTTGTGGCGCGGGGACGGGATCATTAGGCAATTAAAGAAATTAAATGCAGATTTAAGCGACAAAAATACTCTTTATCAAAAAGATGCCCTCCTATTACAAGCAAAAATACAAAAGGCCGGCCGGAGTCAGTTCATAGCTGTGGAAAGAGAAAGAATGAACGACATTCGTTTGGTGGAAGAAGAACGAGAAATTAACAAAAGAGCGATCGAGAAAGAGATTGAAAGCTGCCGTTTGGCTTTGGAGGAAGAAAAACGGTCCGCCAAGAAGGCCATTGATCAAGAGAAAGAAAGATTCAGACAAGAAATCAGCAAGGGAAAACAGGTTGTTCATCATGAGAGAGAAAGTGTCGCCATATGGAAAAGAAAATCCATGAGTAGTCGAAATAGACTGTTAGAAATGCGTAAAAAGCTTGATGCGATGACACTACTCAAAGGTTGGAGCAAAGCCAAAGTCAAAATGATGAATTAAAAGGAAAGATGGCGGAAGTCGAACACTCGGCAGAATGTTGTCCCTTGAGAATAACCATTTGAGCTGCAAGAAAGAGAACGCTGAAGTGGGTGTGTTACAAGCACGAATCGGGTCCTCAAGCAACTGTGGAGGATTACAAGGAAAGAATTAATGTGTTCGGGAGGCTGCAGGCGGGGAGGAGACACCTATTGCGCGAGAAGAGATTACGCGACATTTGCTCGAATGGTACAGGACAAAGACCACTACTACGCAAACCTAATGGTGGACATACAACGCAGTCGCCGGACATGTAAATGATTTAGCTGTCGAGGCTGAGACACTCCGACCTTTTATAGCCCCGGGAATGGAAGAAGCTCCTAGGTTCCTCAAGCTGCTCAAGGCAATTAGAAAGTTAGGAGATAGAGCTAGAGTCTATCTATAGGACTCTGTGTTATAATTAGATCTTTTGTACTAGGGATCTTTACTTTGTAACACGAATTTTGATGTAATCAGGACCCTTTAATACCCGTGGAAGTAATTCAAAAGGGTGATTACCAGCGGAATCAGTACCTTGTCTGCATGCATTCTTGCATTTGCATCATAACATTCGCATCATTGTACATGCATTTATTTTGCAACCATATTAACAATATGAATATTGTGGCATTGTATGTAGTTAACCCGCAATCATTCATCACCTATACTTTACCCGGCTACAAAGAAAGCTCATGGAAGAAAGAATAATCAGTCTAGAAAGAGGGCAAAGAGAGCTTGAGACAAGGCTTGAAGAGGCCCAGAGAAGCCTTAGTGATCAGATTGCGCAGTCACAAACATCTATAGTTTCTGACATAACTGCATTACTGGCAAAAAGTCTTGGAAAACGATTTGCAGAAGAAAATGTTCAAGAACCAGAGGGTACCCCGGCTCACTACAAGGTTCAACCAACTGCACCAAACCAGGCTAGGAAGGTGTATATTGACCCTGCAGGAATATCTTCTAGCTTTCAAGTAGGGGCACCTGAAACTCAACCCCTTGATACCGAAGCACTTTATGAAGAAGAAGTGCCGGACCTAAACATGGTCGAAAGGATCAGGAATGAGGTAGAAAAAAAGTGGGAAGAAAGATTTCGCCTCATGGAAGAAAAATTTAAAGCGTTACAATCAAATGAAGAATCGAGAAAACGACGCTAGTGACCTAAGTCCAGTGTCCGATCTTGTCTTGCCGCCAAAATTCAAAACGCCGAGTTCGATAAATATGATGGAACCACATGTCCTTCTCGCACACATAACGATGTATTGTAGAAAAATGGCGCTTACCATAAAGATGAAAAGCTACTGATCCATTGTTTCGGGATAGTCTAATCTGGAGCGGCGTTACGTTGGTATACTCGGTTAAGCAAAGCGAATGTTAAAACATGGAAAGATCTGTCTAAAGCATTTCTTGAGTAATACAAACATGTAAATGACATGATCCCTAGCAGAATTATGTTAGAAAATATGGGGCGAAGTCCAATGAAAGCTGCGACAATATGCCCAAAGGTGGAGAAGTGGCCGCCCAAATCCAGCCACCTATCCCGGAGCATGAAATCACACCATTATTTGTCAATACTACGAAAGAAAGGGCACTCTTTGATCGCCTCATTAATAACACAACACAGTATTTTGCCGACTTGATCGGGGTGGGAGTCTCTCGAACTAGCAATTAAGAGCGCGAGAATTGATGGTGGGGAAGGGTCTCAAAAGTACAACAAAAGAAATGAAGTAAACACCACCAAAGCACCTATACGCTTGAAGAACTTCACAGTCTCACAGCCACAAGCACTGTGGGAAAAACACAAAATTGAATCAAAGAGATGAGAGAGTCACGAGAAAAAGAGAAAGAGAGGAGAACTTTCACTCCCCTACCTGTTTCGTACTCAGAACTTTATTCCCAGTTATATGAAGCAGACCTGGTCCGGCCATACATCGTTACTCCTGTCAATCCACCCTTCCCGCCTTGGTATAATCCAAGCGCACATTGCGACTATCACGGCGGTACCCCTGGACATCCCATCGAGAATCATCTTGCCTTCAAAAAAGCTTGTAGTAACTTAATCGATTCGGGATATTGAAGTTTGAAGAGCCGAATGTAGCCAACAACCCGCTACCTAATCATGGGAGCAGAGGGGTAAATGTCATAGAAGAATGCTTTACGGGAGGATAAAGGATGACGTGTCGTAAATCAAGTCTCCTTTACGGTGGGTATTTCAACAATTATGCATGGCTCGTGTGATCAACAAATGCATGATAATAAGGCAGAAGGAATGTGGAAAGTATTGCGAATTCCATCAGACTGAAGGGCATGATATCCAAGAATGTGATGAGTTCAAGAAATTGGTGCAGAAGTTG
The DNA here is from genome assembly GCA_019671005.1 of Hibiscus mutabilis. Lineage (NCBI taxonomy): Eukaryota > Viridiplantae > Streptophyta > Magnoliopsida > Malvales > Malvaceae > Hibiscus > Hibiscus mutabilis. Next base: position 704,435 of record CM033711.1, read on the forward strand.
ATGAAAGAAAAACAAATTGAATTCTTTGAGGAGCCCATGGGAAAGGGATCAGACGTACACATGACAGATAACCCCAAAACTAGATACGGGAATGATAGACCTTTTATCATCTCTCCCAGGACAGGGAATGCAGGTGTCTCCCAAGGAGAAACCAGCAAGATAAATCCCAAGATCGGCATTTCAGCACCATCTCCATTCCCATTCAAAGATATGCGACAAATTCCCTGGAATTATGCCGTGAATGTGACCATGCCAGAAAAATTAGAACACGAACAGGTAAAAGAGCCTCTGTTTGGAAGACCAACAAAGCCGTAACGATGTGAGCGTTGGTGAGGCAGGCCATTTCACAAGGAGCGGCCGATGTTATTCCTTCGAGGCTTTGAAAGCGGCTGAAAAAGATAGGGGGAAGAGTACAAAGATTAGCCTACGCAGATATTTGGAGAAGAACCTCCCAAAAGATAAATGAACCCAGAATCGAGGCCCGGGCCAAAGAATTTCTAAAGTTCTTGAGACATAGCGAGTACAAAGATAGTGGAACAACTACGGAAACAACCGCCGGGATCACAAGATGGAATTACTCTTGAGTTCGAGAGAAGCATCGGGAGACGCTATTAAAAGTCTTGAATCAAACTTTTGTGCCCCGGGACATTTCAGAACAAACACTGGACATGATAGTGGGGCATATTATCGCTTATAATCATATCACATTCAGTGATGATGAGATCCCGGAGGGAGGAATGGGGTCTACCAAAGCCCTTAACATCACTACCCACCGCAAAGGGTATATATTACAGCGTCTTGATCGACAACGGGTCAGCATTGAATGTCTTGCCTATGGTAACCCTCGCAAAAATTGCCAATAGATGGTTCGCACCTAAAGCCTTGCTACAACTCGGTAAGAGCCTTTGATGGTACGCAAAAAGGAACAATGGGGAAAATTGAGGTGCCCCTATTGATCGGACCAACCGAATATGTGATCGATTTTGTGGTGATGGACATAAAACCATCTTACCGCTTATTGGGAAGACCGTGGATCCACTCCGCAGAGTTGTCCCATCATCATTGCATCGAAATTAAAATTTGTAGTTGAAGGCAAATTGGTCACAGTAGAGGCAGAGCATGAATTTGTTGCTTCCGTGACATCAGACACCCCCTACATTCAAAATGATGAAGATGATGCAGAATGCTCGTTCCGAGCATTAGAACTAGTAAATGCCACATTCGTTTCAGAGGGAAGCCGGATCCCCTACCCTAGGTTATCTAATTGTACTAAGATGACCGTCGCAGAAACTCTGGGCCGAGGAGCCAAAAAGGAAAAAAGGGTGGGGAAGAAATTACAAGGAAACACGAGACCCAAGAATATGATAACCAAGAAGGATCGTTTGGGTGGGTTATCAACCAAGTGTCCAACAAAAGAAAGAGGAAATATAAGAGGAAGGAGGAGCAAAGAAAAGCCAGATCTAAAGGAGAGGACATTCCGTGGAGGTCGATATCCTTTCCTAGTTTGAAAGCCACTTTCGTCTCCGGAGGGTTCTACCAGCCAGGTCAAGATATTGGAGAGGCAATGAAGAAAAATGATGAACTTAACCAGGAGGAAATGCTCAGTAAATCATTTGAGGGGATGTACATCAACATGATAGCTGAAAAGGACCGCGGCAGCAAAATGTTGACCAACATCCGCCCTTGCCATCCCGGGGAAACACTCGATAACTGGAGCTGCATTGATCTACCTGTAGTTTTTAGGAATAGATCAGAGTAATGCTCTGAATCAACCTTTTGTTTTTGCCCATAGACAATGGGGATCTCTTGTATGGGGCACCTATGTTAACTTTTTGATTGAAATGAAAATATCCCCACTTTCTTAAAAATGACATAAGTCTCATTTATTCCATTCATGCATTCTTCATATTCATTCCCTTCATGTAAAGTCGTCTCTTTCCCAATACAATTCATTTTCATTTAATGCAGGTCGCTCATGATTGACGATATGAATGATACCGGATCCAATCCTGGAGTAAATTTCGAATGCCCTGAGGTCTCAGAGGAAATTGAGGAATGATATGATGAAATAGAAATTAAGGTCCCGAAAGAGTTAAAAAGAATGGTGGACGACGAAGAAAGGCAGATTATGCCCCACCAAGAAGAAACAGAAATTGTCAACTTGGGGACTGAAGAAGCGAGAAAAGAAATAAAAATAGGAACGACTATTTCCTCAAAAACCAAACATGAACTGATAGCCATACTTCAGGAATTCAAGGATGTCTTCGCCTGAACTTATCAAGATATGCCAGGATTGAATACCGACATAGTGGTGCACAAATTGCCAACAAAATCGGAGTGCAAACCAGTACAACAAAAACTTCGGAGAATGAGGCCAGATATGTTATTAAAGATCCGAGAAAAAGTGAAAAAGCAATTTGATGCTGGATTCTTGGAGGTAGCCAAATACCCCGAATGGGTTGCAAACATTGTACCAGTACCAAAGAAAGACGGGAAAGTTCGTATGTGTGTAGATTATAGGGATCTGAACCGAGCTAGCCCTAAAGACAACTTCCCTTTGCCACATATTGACACGCTGGTTGACAACACCGCAGGACATTCATGGTTTCCCTTCATGGACGGCTTCTCAGGGTACAACCAGATAAAGATGGATCCTAACGACATGGAGAAAACCACATTCATAACCATGTGGGGCACTTTTTGTTATCAAGTGATGCCGTTTGGGCTAAAGAACGCAGGGGCAACATACCAAAGGGCAATGGTGACTCTTTTCCATGACATGATGCACAAAGAAATAGAAGTATACGTGGATGATATGATTGCCAAATCCCGAACAGAGGAAGAGCACCTACAGAACTTGAGAAAACTATTCCAAAGACTACGGAAGTACCAACTGAGGCTCAATCCTGCCAAGTGTACCTTCGTCGTTACTTCTGGAAAACTCTTAGGGTTCGTAGTAAGCAGAAGAGGGATTGAGATTGATCCGGATAAAGTGAAAGCCATCCAGGACCTTTCACCACCCCGCACGCAAAAGGAAGTCTGCGGTTTCCTGGGGAGGCTGAATTATATCTCTCGTTTCATTTCCCAATTAACCAATCAATGTGACCCGGTCTTCAGACTTCTTAGAAAGAATAATCCTGGCGTGTGGGATGGAGAATGTCAAAAAGCCCTAGAAAAGATCAAAAAGTACCTGACAAATGCTCCCATTTTAGTCGCAGCGAAGACAGTCGACCACTAATTCTCTACTTAACATGTCTTGAGAATTCAATGGGATGTGTCTTGGGGCAACACGATGAGTCAAGAAAAAGGAGCAAGCCATCTATTACCTAAGCAGGAAATTCAATGATTGTGAAACACGGTACCGCCAAGTCTGCGAAGGCTGTGTTGTGCTCTAGTTTGGGCTACAAGCGGCTCGAGATAAAGTACATGTTGTACCATACTACCTGGTTGATATCCAAGCTAGACCCATTAAAGTTCTTAATGGAAGCACCAGCACTAACGGGAAGGATGGCCCGATGGCAGATGCTCTTATCCGAATTCGACATCGTATATGTTAATCGAAAGTCTGTAAAGGGGAGTGCCGTAGCAGATTTCCTGGCTAGTCGTGCTTCGGACGAATATGAGGCATTGAACTTTAATTTCCCAGACGAAGACTTGATGTGCATTACCACTAAAGAAGAGGTTTCAGATGATAAGTCATGGAAACTTTACTTGATGGAGCCTCCAACATACCGGACATGGGATAGGCGGTGCTAATATCACCCGAGGACGTCTATTATCCTTTCACCAGCAGATTGGAATTCTTCGCACAAACAATATAGCTGAATACGAAGCTTGCATCATGGGACTAAACTCACCATCGAGAGAAAGGTTAAGAAACTTCGAGTGTTCGGAGATTCGTCCTTAGTCATTTACCAATTGCGCGGGAGTGGGAAACCAGACCCGAAGTTGGTCAAATATCACGAATTGATCCAAGAGCTCATCAAAGAGTTCGAAAAGGTCATTTCAATTACCCGCCGAGAAGAAAATCGGATGGCGAGATGACCGCAACCTTGGCATCCATGTTTAAAACAAACACCGGGGCGAAATGAAGCCCATTGAGATGCAGGCGTTTGAAAAGCCTGCTCATTGTTGTAATATCTGAGGAAGAGATTGACGGAAATCTATGGTACTATGACATCCCGCAATATGTCAAGCTTCGAAAGTATCCGAGAAGGGCAAACGACAATGATGTAAAAGCGCTGGAAAAATGGCAACAAAATATGTCCTAGATGGGAAATCCTATATAGGAGAAGTCATGATCAAACATTCTTTGAGATGTGTGGATGCCCGGGAGGCGAAGGAAATCTTAGCTGAAGTACATGACGGGATCTATGGAACGCACGCCAACGGGCTGTCTATAGCCCGGAAAATTATGAGATACGGATATTTCGGTTGACCATGGAGGAGATTGCATCGATTACGCGAAAAATGCCACAAATGCCAAATTTACGCTGACAAGATTCATGCACCCCATCGCCCTTACACACCATGAATTCTCCGTGGCCTTTCGCAGCATGGGGCATGGACGTCATCGGGCAGATCCATCCGAAAGCTTCCAATGGGCATCGTTTCATTTTGGTCGCCATAGACTACTTCACTAAATGGGTAGAGGTAGCGTCTTACGCCAATATCACCAGGACTACAGTTTGTAAGTTCTTAAAGAAAGAAATTATTTGTCGATACGGATTGCCAGAGAGGATCATCACCGACAACGCTTCCAATCTAAACAACAAAATGATGAAGGACGTGTGCACTCAATTCAAGATAACACACCATAATTCCACGGCCTATCGTCCTAAAATGAATGGAGCAGTGGAAGCAGCAAACAAGAATATAAAGAAGATCATAGCGAAGACTACGGATACCTACAAAGATTGGCATGAGAAGTTGCCTTTTGCTCTTTTCGCCTATAGGACGTCCATTCGCACATCAATAGGGGCAACACCCTACTCCTTGGTGTATGGTACCGAAGCAGTACTCCCAATTGAGGTAGAAATTCCGTCTCTCCGGGTCTTAAACGAAATAAAACTGGAAGAAGCTGAATGGGTGCAGGCCAGAATCGACCAGCTAAATCTCATTGACGAAAAAAGACTAAAGGCCATTTGTCATGGTCAGATGTACCAAAAGCGGATGGTGCAGGCTTACAACAAAAAGGTGCGCCCAAGAGAATTCAAAGAAGGGGATCTGGTACTCAAGATAATCCTCCCTATCCAGAAAGATTCTCGAGGAAAATGGATGCCCAACTGGGAAGGACTGTACGTCGTAAAAAAGGCCTTCTCAGGAGGAGCCCTGATCCTAACAGAAATGGACGGGGACGAGCTAAAAAATCCCGTAAATTCTGATGCCGTCAAGAAATACTATCTCTAAAAAAAACTGGAGAGCTCAGGACGAAAACCCGAAACCGGGCGTCTTGAAGCAAAGAAAGGACTCGAGTTGAAAACCCGCAAAGGGCGGCTCGGGTAAGTTGAAAAGTTGAATATCCGAAGAGAAGGGTATCTTCATGAACATTATGAAGAGAAGGCTTCAGGCAAAAAAATTCTACACCGGTTGACAGGGTCATGTATCATTCATATCAAAGATAATGAGGGATCTTGTATTTTCATACTTAACTCATGTGTGTCATACCTTTCTTTTTAAGATATCTCGAAACCCTTAATCGTAATAAAACCGTGTTTTGAGCATCCATTCCTGACCTTCTTGTCAATTTCAGTCAAATAAGATAACATAGGCTTATAATGAAACAAGAGATTTCAGAACATTACTATGATTTAACCTTGAAAATGCAGGTGATCAAAGAAAACGATGTTAACTCCGTCCTTTAGTTCCCTAATGGCTGTCGATAGGGAAGGCGGGAAGCTTTAAACAACCAGGTAGGATGACCAATGGCACATGTCCTATCTATTCAAGGAAGGCACACGAGATAACAAAAGAGATCTCTTGGGTGAAAACCAGAAGGGCACCCCTAAAAAAAACTCTTTAAAGTGAAAACCCGAAAGGGCACTTTAAAATTCCAAGTTGTAATTGAAAAAAGGAGAGAGAAGGGTCGAGATGGTTGAACTTGGCAGTGAAGCGGGGTATCGATGCCCGTAAGAAAGGAGAAAGCGAACGTCAAGATCAAATAAGGACCAAAACAAGCCCACCAAGATATTGAATCTCATGCATCATGAATAGTCAGACATCACTAGGATTAGGAGCATGTCAATTTATTCATTTGTCATAGCATTTTGTTTTCATCCCAGACAGGTATCTGCAGATCCAAAGAGACATTGAGGGCCATCACGGTGTGAATCCCAAATGAGAAGACAATGTTTTTACATACAAAAGGCACATGTTTTCAAGCTCCAGAGAGAGGTTCTATATAGGAAGAATCCTCCGCTCCGAGGCTTCATAAGCTGAAAGTTCTATATAGGAAGGATTGATGACTCAGGTGAAGACTAGCGATTCTATATAGGAAGGACTCGGTCGAAGGAATTCACCCATGACACGCAAGATTATATAGGAAATCTCGTGTCGAAAGCAAAGAGTTCTATATAGGAAGGGCTCCTAGCTTCAATGTCTTAGAGTGAAAGATTCTATATAGGAAGAATCCAGTAACTCCAAGATTTCAAGACTGAAAAGTTCTATATAGGAAGGACCGACTGGCTCCAAGGTGAAGACTCATGATTCTATATAGGAAGAACTCCCTGTCAAAGAAATTCACCTATGACACAGGGTTATATAGGAAACCTGTTGTGTCGATAGCAAAGAGTCTTATATAGAAAAAGCTCCGAGCTTCATTGTCTTAGAGTGAAAGGTTCTATATAGGAAGAACCTGTAGCTCTGAGATTTCAGATGCCAAAAGTTCTATATAGGAAGGACTAACGGCTCCAGGATTTGAAGACTAGCAGTTCTATATAGGAGGAACTCCCAGTGGAAGAATCCATCAGTGGCGCAAAAGGTTTTATATAGGAGAAACCAGCGTTGAAAGCAAAGAGTTCTATATAGGAAGGACTCCAAGCTTTATTTGGCTCAAAGTGAAAGGAAGAACTCATAATTCGGGATGTCAGAGCGAAGGGTTCTATATAGGAAGAGCCTGTAGCTCCAAGATCGGAAGGTGACGAAGCTCTATATAGGAAGAACTTACGAGCCTGAAGATTCAGCCAAGGAAGAGCGGAGATGTCCAAAAGAATTCATTTTTCCAAGGCCACAAACAGGGAAGTCTGATAAAAATGAGTGCTTATGAATCTTTGCTTTGTTTCCCATTCCATGAGAACAAGCAAAGAGGGGCAACTGTAATCACTCATTTTCACTTGTAAATATATTAATATTGCATGTATATTTATTATATGAATGTTACTAATATAAGGTGATGTGTGCATATATAAGCTATGTATACGTATTAGGGGTGTATGTATGTCGCGTATGTATCTAGAGTATAAGCGTATTTGATTAATATATAGATGTTATGTTAAATATATGTATGATTATACGTACGTATACTAGAATATTATATTAATTAATGATTGTATAATATAAGTATATATTTTCGTATGTATATGTATTGCTACTATTCTTTGTTGGTGACAAAATGAAAAAAATTAAATATATTAAACCCAAATAAATTTACACCCAAGTTCAAGTCCAATTACAAGGCCCGGTTGGCCCAAATCTAAATCTTATCTAATTACAATGTGTAGGGGTAGCGTGGGCGTTGGATCAAGATCGATCCAACGGCCACGATGCAATGGAAGTCAAAAAATATCGCGCGCGCGCGTGCTCCACACGTATGGACCGTTCGAGTGCCACGAGCGCGTGTGGTCCACGCACGGACGCTTTAACATCCCACGCGCGCGTAAGATCCACGCGTTCTGACTCCTCGACTGCGGAGCTCCACATGGCGAAATATGAAGCCGTCTCATCGAATCGAGGCTTCATCCAGGCCGATCGTTCTTCAAGCCATCTCGACCGTTAGATCAGATCTGATATAACGGCCGAGAACGTGTCCGCCATTGGCGAGAATCCGTCCATACCGCCACCGCGCCCGATATTGATCCCGTGTTCAGAATATGCCCAAGACAACAAGCAAAAGTGTCAGTTCAGATCTGAAAAAGAAGATGCAACTTGGAACAAACAGGGAATAATATATATGAAACGGGGCTTTTGTAACAAAAAAGGGGGGAAGGTAAAAAAAAAAGAGAACGGAGATCTTGTAATAGAAAAAAATCTGAAAGTTGTAAGCATCCAAGATAATCAAAAGACAGTCCAGTGGTAATTTTTTTGTCTCTTTTTCTTACTTGTTTTCTTTACATGCATATATAGAAATAGAACAAAAAAAAAAAAAAAAAAAAAAGGAAGTAGTCTTACTAGGCGTTGTCGTGGGTCTTCCTTCCTCGGTGATAAGCCTTTCGGCTTCTACAAGCCAGATCCGGTGAACTAAAGGGAGGAGAAGACCCTTTGTAGTTGTGTTTTGGTCTAAAAAAATATTTTTTGAGGTTCGTATTTCCTAGATCTAGGGCAAATAGGGGTGTATCCACTGAATCCAACCTAGGATTCGTATTGAGGACGAAAAAGGGGATTGTTTTAGTATATTTTTGAGGGCTCGCCGCCACGGGTTAGCGGCGGGCGTGGCGATCGAGAATATCTGACGGCCGCCGGCGGATTCGGGTATTATAAGAACAAACTAGAGAAAAAAAGATGAACCTAGGCTATATGAAAAAATCAAGAAATGAAACGAATGGCCAAAAATTTGTTTTGGCCTAAAAAAATAGTGTTTATATAGGTGTTGTTATTTTGCTAAATGGGTAAATTACACACTTAATCCCACCGCGTTTTCAATATTTTCATTTTTTGTCTTGCCGCATGGTATAATCACAATTCAGTCCCACGATATTTCAAAAGGTTACAATCTAGTCCCTAAATTACATTTGAATCATTTTAAATGGTAAAATTACGCCTTTAGTCATCCCGCGTTTTGAACTTTTTCGTTTTGGGTCCGCCCCTTGGTCTAATTACAATTATGGTCCTTTTAGGTTTTGTTTGTTTCGCAATTTCGTCCCTAAATTACATATTATTGCTCTTTTTTAATTCGCCATTTGACTTTTGTTTTTTTCATTTGATCCTGTATTCTTTGTAAATACTAATGTTCGTATTATAATCGTATATGTTGATGTATTCTATTATTTTATTTTATTTTATGTCCCTCGTATATGACTCGTATTTTATGTTTACATATATGTGTATTAAGATTATAATGGTCATGCGTTTTTATCAGGTTATTCATATCAAGCATGTTATGTTTTAGTTGATTAAATTACATGGCGTATTTTGTATTTTATATGTGTGTGTTTCCTTGTTTTTTTAGGGTTACATGTTAGTGTATTTACCCTTTTTGTACGATATGTGGACCCGTATATGTTGAAATATGTTTTATTACCAGTATGCATGTCTTTTCGAAATATTTGTTCGTCTATATGTACTTATTCCTGCCTTGTTATTTTGACATATGATAGTTGTTTTTATCTATTATTTAGAACAATATGTATATATACATGTTTTAGTCTAAAATATCATTTATGTTAAATTAGTATTCTGGTATGTCAATATTTATTATATTTAAATATTTTGCCATGTTTTTACGTTTTTGCCACTAAGACTGCATATCGAGATGTAACTTGTTAATGCGGAGTCCTTTTATCCGAGCGTAAACGGGGGCCAGTATCAAGCGTAGTGATAGTGGTTGGGCGTTTATTCTCGGGTAACGGGACCCTTAAAATATATTCGCAATTATGACCGAATTTTAAAATAATCGTCACTCTAATCCGGAAAATCCAATATTAATAAAGCGGTAATTATTAAAGTACCAATTTTTGGGCGGTGTGGGGGTGCTAATCCTTCCCCATCCGTAACCGACTCCCGAACCCTGTCTTTTTGAATCTCTGGTTTTATGGTGTCCGGTCTACCTAAGTGGCCGGTGGCGACTCCAATTTTCAAAATGCGGTTTCTTTAAAACCCCCATGGAATATATATTTTATATCAAAAAATCTCGAACGCCTTTCAAACACACTTCAAAAACCGCCTCGTTTTTATTTTAGCGATAAGAGAAAAGACATCGCTACAACATCGGCAAACTATCATAAAAGAATTAGAAAATACCAGATTGTCGATCATCTTGAAACTAAAAACGCTCGATAATTCTTGTTATTTGAATGTTAAATTGTCATAGTAGCAAACAATACTGACACAAAGACAGACAAAACTGCAAAAATACAGATAAAATACTTTCATACAAGCAGACAAAAAAAAGCCAAAAAACAACTATAAAATGACTCTTGCAAAGTAAAATAAAGGAAAAGCACAAAACTAAAAAAACGAACGATTCTCTATCAAAGGAGAAGAACCTTATATATCTACAATTAACATAAGTATTAAAACTCAGTCGATGAGATGAAGATCGTCGCCAAAAATAATTTCGACGAAAAAAATTCAAGATTTATTTTTTGAAAATATTTTTTTAAATAAAAGTAAGAAAAAAATAACATCAAACATTTGAAAAGGTTAATATACAATCAATATACTGATATTACTATATTTTAAGTGTACATTATAAACTTAAACCCTAAATCTTGTAAGTTAATTATATTCTTTATGTATTATTCGAGTTCAAATTGAAAAATCAAAATAAAAAAAAATTAAGGTCTTGTTTGGCAATTAGCTGATAGCTGACAAAGAATTACATTAGCTGATAGCTTATTGTATTAGCTGATTTGACTAACAGATTGTATTAACTGATTGTATAAAATTATTTGATAAAATTAACAAATAGTTGATAGATGTTCGATTATTTAAACAAGCAAAATGACATGTAAGGATATAGTTATATTCTATACTTGTTTAATTAATTTGATTATGAAAAAAAAATTTTAATATAACATTACTGACTACTAAGTATATTTGAAGGATCTATATATTAGTTTATTATTTATATAATTTTTAATAAAATTTAATTAATTATTAAATTTTAATACAAATATAAATGTGTGAGAATAAAAATAAAAAAACTTAGTTTTCATGGTGTAAATATGCGAGGCGAAGAGTTAAAATAGAAAAAGGTTAAAATTTAGGTTATTTGGAGATTTTTTATAATCATTAAGGGTATTATAAATCTTATGTCAAAAGCTCTAATTTTAAAAAGCACCTATTAATAGTTTTTTTAAAATTAGAGGTTTCACCCAATTTGCTATTTACCAAACATTCAAATTAGAGAATTTGACTGGTTAAACATCTAATTTTAGCTCAAATAGCTATTTACCGAACAAGGTTTGAGATTTTTTTTACATGAAGGGACTAAGATTGATCAAACTTAAATATATGGACTAAATACACAATTTGTATATAGTACAAGGACTATTTATAATATATGACCAAAAAAATACTCAAGCGCACATGTAAATACCTAGCACACCATAGCAGAAGGTTGCAGGCAAGCGACCAAAAAACGGATTTTATTTTTCATCGCTCTCTCTCTCCAAAAACAAAGCGACGTGTTTGCTTTCAAAACTTTCCGTTTGAGCTTTGAAACAACGCCGTTCTCCGTTTAGGTTACTTCTCTTTGTTGTTTTATTCTGCAAGTACTTTTTTTTCTATAATCGAAATCTAATTTTCTAGGCGTGTTTATCGATCAAGATCGATCGCGTGGAAGCGGCGTGGGGTTTGATCGTTGGTTTTTGAGATTCTGCAAATCTTCGCTTTACAGGTTTTTCTCTTATTATTGTAATTTTTTTGGTTATTGATTGCATTTTTCCCGTGATAAGTTCTCTTTGATGAGTTTATTTTGGTTGATCGGTGTTAACTGGAAAATAATAATAAAATTTTGATAGGTTTTTTTGTTTAGGTGTTATTATGGTGCGTGTAGTGTTTTCCTGTTCAGTTTGCTTAAATAGTTACTCTATAGATTAAACATGAAGATAAGTAGGTTTTGATTGTTGATGTAATTGTGAGTTTGCTTGTTTGGTAATGAAAAAATTACAGGGAGAATGAAGGCTGCTGTGTTGTTTCTTTATTGTGATGCTATTTCTCTTTGGATTTAGTGTGTGTTGGCTTTGGTGATTAGTAGTACTTATTTAACATGATTCTAGTTATTCATCCTTTTGAGTGTTCACTTGTAATAATCAGATAATTTCAACTGTATTGGTTTTAAGTCTCCGAATCGGTAAATTAGATCATTATAGCTTGCTGGTGATTGGATCATAAGATATAGAAGTTTCTTTCTTGCTTTGGGAAAAGAAGAGTTGGGAGGAAACTAAGGGGAAGGGGTATGTTGTTGGCTGGTGATGCTTTTAAAGGAACTTGGCTACTATATATAGGTTCAGCTTAATCAAAGCAATGATTCTGTTTTTAATTCAGTTTCTTTAACTTGTTAACGTTAGACATATACACCTTCATTTGGTTGCTGTTATTGTCTTTATTATTGTTGAATGACAGCGCTACCTTGTGAGCAAAATGGGAGATGCAAAGAAGAATTGTTTTCCTGGAAGTTGTCCTGAGTTTGGCGCAATCTTCATGTCGGACAATGCAACAAAAAAGGAATGTTTAAGAAGGAAAATTTTTGCCCTCCCATCTTCGCAGTCACACTTTGTGAAACAGATTAAAGCTGGGATGATTCTGTTCCTGTTTGAGTTTGAGAGGAGAGAACTGCATGGTGTGTTTCGAGCATGCTCTGACGGTGCAATGAATATTCTGCCTTATGCACTCAGTTCGTCAGGGAAGCAATTCCCTGCACAGGTATGGGTACATTTATTTCTATTGTGTAACGTATGTTCTTTTCTCTCTCAAAGAAGGATGATGAAGGGTGTGTTCCTGGAGATGTTAATCCGTACAGATTTTTGTACAGGTCAAAATCATCCCCATGTGGTACTGTCGTCCACTTTCTGAAAAGGAATTTCGTGATGCTATCAGAGAAAACTATTTTTCCAAAACTAAGTTTAACTTTGGACTCTCTGAAGATCAGGTTTGCCCTTTTGCTATCAAAATCCAATTTGATAAATTGAAATGCCACCTTTTAAAAACGTTATAATCTTTGTCTATTTATTTAAAATGTGCAGGTCCGAAGGCTTCTATCATTGTTCAGTTTGAAGAGGATGAAAGATCGGGCACCTCCGTGGCGGTTGACCAGAAGTAAAGTTGCAAGGCAAAGTGGCTACTCTACAAGTAAAAATAGAAGACTAGTTGATGTGTCTCCAACGAGAAACCAAGTCCCAAGTGAATATGGTGGGGACAACCATCATGGACCAGATATTTCCTCTATTCCCAGAGGGAACTCCTTCTATAATGATGACAGACCTACTGATGATGGCAGATTTGGAACATACACAGATGTTCGATATGAGGATAAAGCAAGTTCCTTCTTAAATGAGTGTTTCCGGGGTCTTGTGGGTAAGGTTGGAGGGGACATAGTTTCTGGCGAATATGCCACAAGTGACAGGGTGGACACTGAATGGAAAACTGGTATTGAACTTCAAGAAGCAGTTTCAGCTGGGTATTCTTCAGGTAATTTCAGAAGCATTTCCAATGATGTTAGGTTCCCACAGAGTGATAGAATTGATGCAAAATGTTACAAGGATGATGGTTTTTCACCAACCATCTCAACAGCATATCCTAATTCTCTTCAATCTAAAGCTAATCAACTGGAGTATTCTAGCAAACATGTTCTAGAAACAGATTCATTTATCAATGGTCCAACTAGGCCATCTTCAACATTCCTTCCCTCAATGGAGATGCAAAACTCCAATTTTAGTTATCCAATGAATTTTGAAGATTCAATTGTTGCAAATAGTCTTCTTTATGGTTCTGATATCCCTACTATGAATGATACGGGCTCCTCATCTTTGGGCTTCAATAAGGGCCATGCTTCATTGCGAGATGCTAGTCATGATAGTTTTGTCAGTCGCTTCATCGGTACTTCCAAAAACCAATCATTTCCTTCATTGTTAGAGACTAGAAGAGCACCCATTACCTCTGATGTCAACTCTGGTTTTGGGAACTTAATTGCATTGTCTTATTCTAGTTCATTTGAACACACCAGCAGCACTATCCTGCAAAGGGCTGACTATTTAGATGACCTAGCAGCTGAATACTCTAAAACCAAATGCTCTGGAGACCTTTCCCTTCCGAAGCCCTCTTTAGTACCCGTTCCTTCTGAAATTAGAAATAATGGCAGGATCGATGATCATTCATTATCTTATAGAATCAGTCCTAGCAAGATCCCTTCTCTTACCTTTTCTGACAGGTATCCTACGTTATTGCAAGACAGACATGATTTTCAAGTGGAAGAGCGTGACAGGTATCCTATGTTACAAGACAGACATGGTTTTCAAGCGCAAGAGAGTGAAACTGATGCACAATTTGGTAATGATGTTTTTATGTTTAAAGAGTTCCAGTCCCATGGTGAATCATTTTATAATGATAATAGAACAATTGAGGATGACAGATTGGCTATATACAATAGGGGCGAATATGAGAACAAAGAGGCCCAACAGCAGCTGAATGTTCATGAACCGATAAATGTGGACTACCATGAAGTTTCTACACCGAGTCCTGCTTCGTATCAGAATTCCGATCACCGGAAGAAAAGGAGTGTATTTTCACGCTTGGCTTTCCCTCCTAAGGTACGTCGAAAAGAAAAGAACACATCTTCTAGTACTGCTGACATCAGTAGGCATACTTCAACTAATGATGTCATGAACATGCTGCACCGAAGCCATAACCATTGGGTGAAGACATGTTGTAAACCGTTAGTCAAGCACAATGATGCTGCTGCCAACCATAGGGATAAAAAACAGGCCACCAAGAAAGATGATCCTGCTATGATCTCGAAGGAGATGAATCTGAAGTCTACCTCATTCAGGAAGGAGAATAGCAGCCAAAAAATTGGAAAGACAACTTTTGTCGATTTCAAACGTCGTAGCGCAGTGAGAAAGAACCTTGAAGATGGTAAGACTGGAGACCATTGTGAAACTTGGAATGAAAAGAGTGCAGCAGCTGCACAATGTAAAAAAAGAGAAAATTGATTAGGCCAGACTTCTGTCAGAGTGAGTCATCTGACAGTGGTATATCAGGTGACGCTCCTCAACTTGCAATATTTCCTTCAACAGAATGTTCTTTGAACAAAAATGCTGAAAGTATTAGGGTCTCAGTTGTCCATGTGAATGAAAAGGATATATCGTCAAATGTTAAATTGCCAAATGCAACGTGCCAGACTGCTGTTAAAGGCAACAACAGTGACAAGGGAAGTGGCTCAAACTCGGAACAATTTAGTGCAGAAAACTTCATTGATTCAAGAAGTGCTGATGGTGGTATGATTTCAATTTCTTGTTGGAACACGCATGTTGAAGTCGAGCAAGATATGACCACTAGAGATACAAGGATGGATGGATCGTCTCAAGATCAAAATGTTGTGAGCCATTCATGAGTCACGTCCAAAAATCTGTGAAGACAATGATGGTGATGGAGTTGCAAAGAGCGAGTTCGTTTGCAGTATTAAACAGATGAATGACTTGACTCCTGTATTGTCTCAAGATCGAAATGATGTGAGCCATTGTGTTCATTCATCATCTCCAATAATCTGTGAAGACAATGATGGTGTAATTGCAAAGAGCGAGTTCGTTTGCAATATTGAACAGATGAATGACTTGACTCCAAGATTGTCTCAAGATCGAAATGATGTGAACCATTCTGTTCGTGTGTCATCTCCAAAAATCTGTGAAGACAGTGATGGTGGATTTGCAAAGAGTGAGTTTATTTGCAATATTGAACAAATTAATGACTTGACTCCTGGATTTTCTCGAGATCAAAATGATGTGAGCCATTCTACTCATGTGTCATCTCCAAAAGTCTCTGAAGAAAATGTTGGTGATGGAGTTGCAAAGAGCGAGTTTGTTTTCCGTATTGAACAGGTTAATGACTTGAGTCCTGTATTGTCTCAAGATCGAAATGATGTGCACCATTCTACTCACGAGTCATGTCCAAAAATCTGTGAAGACAATTATGGTGATGAAGTTGCAAAGAGTGAGTTTGTTCACAGTATTGAACAGATGAATGTCTTGACTCACGATCTTGAGACAATCCAGGAGTCATCTCCAAAAATCTGTGAAGACAATGATGGTGATGGAGCTGCGAAGAGGGAGTTCGTTTACAGTATTGAACAGATGAAAGACTCGATTCCTGTTGGTGGTGAGATAACCATCAGCGCTCTGAACTAAGGTGATCTGATCTGAACACCAAATGAGAAAGGCCCTGCTGGAGGTCTTGTATTAATGTACATATTTTGCTGAAATGTGACTCTCCTGAAATCAAGCAAAGGCCAGTTTGTCAACTTTTGGAAGCCCTCGACTGCTTCGTATGCACACGTAATGGCATGAAATGCATTTTGAAATGTTAATGTGGAAGTACTTTCTACAACCAGTAAAGGTGAAAGCTGTGGAATTGGTTGCAAGCGATGCTCTTTGGAGCCACTGTAACTTGATCATCAGGTAACGGAAGATCGAATCGTGCAAACAAAACTCGTAAGTCATGTCATGAATGTGCTTCCACCTATATGGGAACCATGGCAAGAAACAAAATTTACAGTTCATGCAATTTCGCAATTGCGTTAATGTGCTAACAAAGATGTGATTTTTTTTTGTTTAAAGACAATGCTGACTATGGCTTTGGAAAGTTTTCTCCTTTTGTTTGGTGGAAGTATGACTCAAGTTTGCCTTCCTTTTGGGTTGTTTTCTCCTCTTCCTTGTTGACAAGTGAAATTATGGTTGCTATATAAATCGAAGTTTTCTTTTCTTTTCTTTTTTGGATTCCCTTTAGATTCATAGAGTTTTTACTTGTGTAATGGTGGGATTGTGTTTTTGGCCGCCAAAAATGATAAAATTTCAATTTAGCCCGTTTAAAAACTATAAATAACGATAAAATTAAAATTATTTTTGACTCAAAGAATTTATAAATAAAGTTTTGACACTCCAAAAATATTTTGACCATGCTACAATAAGTCATTTACATAATTATCGTGACCTTGAGAATGTAGTAACATTAAATTCTTGATGGGTAAGTTTTGTCATTTTTATGTCTTGTATGACTCGATGCGATTAATATTTGTTTAAATCGTTAAGTAAATAGGTGAATACACTCGTAATTATAAGGTTGGGATAAATGTTGTGGTCATGGGTTTTAACCTCATGAGCAAAGTTCTTCCGCTGTCATGGAATTGCTTGTTTATGCATCAAGTGGTGCTCCTAGACTAGAGCCGGGGGGATAAAATCTGCCCTTTTGTGGTCACTTTTTAGCACAACCCCACCCTCATAAAAAGGACAATACCTTCACGTTATTGACACAATGCTTTAACAAATTGTTTCCTTGTAATGCAACACCATGAAAGGGCAGTTGGTTTTTGCTTGTTTAGGCATCAAGTGGTACCCCTAGACATAATTGTCTGATTTGTATGAAATGGTTATAGAAGAGTTAATTGCACTACATATTCTCAAAATCTGACTTTTATTTTAAATTAGTCTGAGCACCAGTTGAAAAAGACTATCAAACTACTTTATTTCTTCTCTTTTTCTTTTCATAGATTTAAACTCGGCAAAAGACTTCTCAATCTTCTCAAAAACCAATTAAATTTCGATTAAAATTAAAATCATGTTAATCTTTAAACCACAAAAATCTTTCTCAACGTTGGAATTAACCAATAATTACTCTTTTTAATTGAGATTTTATTTTGGGAAGAAATGTTAACTTGTTACACTAATATTTCTTCACGACGTATATTAACTAAATAAAAACGAATTAAAAATTCAATCACTATAATACAAGTAATATTCAAATTGCTTTTTTTACAAGCTATATGCGCATGTTAAATAATTAAAAATATATATGAACAAATACTAACTTGTAATTAGTTTTAGAGCATTCAAATTAAATAAAAATAATAAAATATATTAATGATTACGACCGTAGATTAGAAAAGTCAAACCAATATTAGTGATGGATAAGAATAAATTCTGATCTTATTTTTGTGCTCGTCGACAAGTACACGTGTCATTTCTAGAGTCGTTGCCCATTGCAGTGTTTCCCCCAAAATTCACAAAATCTAATTCCCCAATTCTTATCCTAATTTCACACTAGAAGTGTAAAAATATATATAGGACTAGTATTTTTTTATGTTTAATTAGTTTTGATTGGGGATGTCGATGTTGGAAGACATTGTTCAATCGGTGGAGATGTGGTTGAAGCTGAGAAGGAAACCGCAGCCCTATGTTGACCCGAATCTCGACCCGGTTTTACTAGTCCCCGGTATTGCCGGCTCGATATTGGAAGCTGTTGATAATCAGAATGGGATTGAAGAGCGGGTTTGGGTTCGGATTCTGGAGGCCGATTATAAGTTCCGTACCAAGCTCTGGTCTCGCTTTGATCCTGCAACCGGTAATTGTTTCTTTTTTATTTTCGCCCAAAAGAAATTTGGTGGAACTGTTGAAATTTGGGGGGTTATTGGAGCATGTTTTAATCTGTGAGCTAATATATGGTAGAATTTGACGAAAGAATTATCTCAGATGAATTAGGTGTTAGCACTTACCAGATTTTAAGAGAATACTTTCTTTATACGATTGTAAATTCTGCCTCTTTTGTTTTTGGGATTATGTGGATTGTGGAGTAATTATGAATACTATTGGTTCACTGATTGTGAAACAGGTAGAACTGTGTCCTTAGATCCAGACACAAGTATTAAAGTTCCTGAAGAAAGATATGGATTGTACGCAATTGATGTCTTGGATCCTGACATGGTATATTTTTGTATTTCTTACTATCATTGCTTCTTTTTTTTTCCTCCCGGTTCTTTAGGGCTTTGCCCCGACTAATCCAGACTTTGATGTGAGAGTCTCCTAGTGGGGATTTTATGCATACCCAAGGCCGAACCACTTGGATCAACCCTGTTGGTTTACTATCATTGCTTTAATGATTGATAAAGGAAGTCTTTTGGATATTACATTATTACCTAAACTAAAAGTTAGATTAGATTAGTATTTTGTATGAATTACTTTGTCAGTAAAAGTGTGGCTTATAGATAGTGAAATGCTAAGAGAACCTATATATGTAAGTCTTTCCTTAAATTTGTATGGAACCCGAGGGTATGAGCTAATGGCTGGTTTCCTCAAACTCTTTGTTTTCATGTAGATAATCGGACGCGAGTGCGTTTACTATTTCCATGATATGATTGTTGAAATGACAAAGTGGGGGTTTCAAGAAGGGAAAACTCTTTTTGGTTTTGGTTATGATTTTCGCCAAAGTAACAGGTATAATCATGTTATTGATTAATTTTTAATTATTCCTCTTTGTAACTAAGGATAGTGGCCTTCTTTTTCCTTGTAGTTTATGTATTTGTTTCTAGGGGTTTATTCTAGTTTTCCTTTAAGGTTGCAAGACACATTGGACCGCCTGGCAGCAAAACTAGAGACAGTGTATAAATTATCAGGAGGGAAAAAGATCAATATCATAAGTCATTCTATGGGAGGACTTCTGGTAAAATGTTTCATGGGCCTTCAAAGTGATGTAAGGAATTCGCTCTCATCTTTTTCTACCCTTGCTTTTACTGCTTTTACCTTACCATGCTCTATAAGTATTGTATCTCTTTGTGATACAATGCTTCTTTTATTGTTCAGGTTTTCGAGAAATATGTAAAGAATTGGATTGCAATTGCTGCACCATTCCGGGGTAAATGGCCTTTATAACTTGAGACAATTTCTGAATTAAAATATACTCTGTTTGAAATATGACTTATATTAGATTATTTTCTTTGAACGCTACGATTCAAATTTTTCCTGTGCATTTCTTCAGCTACTAGTGATGTGAAAACTGAAAGTTGTCAATATATTGGATTTATAGGAGAAATTACTGTACAGAGTACAGACTTCAGAGTAATGAATCCTAGGATGAGCTTTTTTCTTTTTATTTTCTTTTTAATGAAAATTATAAATTATACATTGGTACAACCACCCGCTGGTACTTCTAAATGAGAATTGTCTTTGTTATGTTTCTTTCAAAGCTTTCTTACGATTACACATGAACAGTCTAGGACAATGGACAGATTCATTAAATAATGGAATACGGCAATGAGGATTTATTAAAAAATGTTCCATGGTGATTCCTTATAAGCAAAATGTTACGGGCTTAATTAAATTAAATATTTTTATATTGTTGTAATTTATTCTTGGGTTACAAGTTAGATATTTACTTTATTTATTTTCCTTATTTAGGCCTAGTATTCTTGTATATATATTATGTTTCCTTATAGGGATGACAATTGATCGGACTTGGATCGAACTGTATAAAATCCAAGTCCAAATCCGTTACAATCGGACTCGGATTTTTTTTCGGATTTGGATTTGGATTTTTTTTCAAGCGGATTTGGATCGGATCATTTTTGGATCAGATTTTTCGGATCGGATTCGGATTAAATTGTCATCTTTAGTGTTGACCCAAATTTAAGGGGTAGATCCGCGGATTTTAGCGTCTTTAGGGTATATTATGTTTTGGCCTTCTAATAATTTTATTTTAATGCAAATCAGTCCATAATTTTGTGTATTTATTTTTTTGCGTTTTTATTTGTCATTTAATTATGCACTTATTCATTTTTGTCCCGACTACATTTAAATTTTTGTGTTCATTATTTATGCTTTTAATTTGTTTTCTATTTTAATTCATAATTTTAGCCTAATATCATAACTTTATCTTGTAATTTCACATCATTTACTATTTCAATCACTAATTTCTTAAATTTTTGGTAATTCTTTGATATTTATATTTATTTGTTTCTCCATTGTATTTATTTTATTGTTTGTTTATCTATAATTTTATCATTGTATTTATTATATTGTTTGTTTATCTATAATTTTATCTTACATTTATTTTTTTTATATTTATGTATATATGCATATGGTATAAATAGATATAATACACTATATTAAGGTTAATTAATATATAAATCATAGTAAATATTATTATTATTTAACTTGCATTTTAAGACATTTATATTTTTATTATCACTTTTAATATGAAAATATGTAAGTTAATTTTGTTTTCACCATTATTTCAAATTATGTTCTCGTTCAAAATATATATATATATATGTATATATATATTTATGTTTCTTTTAATGTATTTAGTTTAACTTTTTTTACTTTATTTATGTTGTTTTATTGTTTTAATGTAAATATTATACATGGTGTTTTGTTTTAAGAAATTAAAAGTCATAAATGTTTTGATTCGGATTCGGATATGGATCGGATGTGTCGGATTCGGATCGGACATGGATTTGAATCGGATTCGGATCGAATCTTGGCATGATTTATATCCAATCCATCTCCTATTAGGATTTGGATATTTTTTTCGGATTCAGATTTTTTTCAAACGAATATGGTTTGGATAATTCCTTCGAATCGGATTCAGATTGAATTGCCATCCCTATTTCCTTGGTAAATAAAACAAGTATTTTTTTTCCCATTATTTTTGGCTGTTAACTCAATTTGAAATATAGAAGTTTCTCAAATTAATTGTATGCTGCAACTGTCAGTTGAGTTACTTCAAAATAACTTCATATGCTCAGGAGTTGGTTTTATTTTGATTCAAATTGTTTACTGAGTTGCGATTAAAATGTTTCCAACAGGTGCACCTGGATATATTGCTTCCACTTTTCTAAATGGAATGTCATTTGTTCAAGGGTGGGAACAGAACTTTTTCATTTCAAAGTGGAGCATGCACCAATTAGTACGTAATTTTGTTTATTTTTCCTTTTCTGCATTTCTACTTGGACGAACCTGAGGGAATGGATTGTCTATTGATATGTCCATTATTTATGAATGTTTCTGAAAAATCTCTTTCTCATTAAGCAATTTTCTTTTGGAAGCCTTAATGTGTCTCACTCTCACCTAATTCTGCAACTCCAATTCCTTCTTTTGTATTTTATGTGCTTATTTATTTTTGTTTAGACTCAAGTGACAGAAATCCACTGCCTTATCAGATGGAAGATTATGTTGTGTTATGGTTCACGCCGTTAGTAGATGCGACATACAATCTCGTTGAAATGTGTACTTGTTTTTTTTATCTTTTTTTCATTGTATCTTTGAGGTGTTTAAGATTATTTATTTCTGTGCTGCATTATTCAGCTGATTGAGTGCCCATCGATATATGAGTTAATGGCTTGTCCAAATTTCCATTGGCAACATATGCCTCTTCTTGAGATCTGGAGGGAGAAAGAAGGTTGTGATGGAACTCCTCGGACTATTCTAGAGTCTTATCGCCCTGGAGAAAGCGTTGATATCTTTAAGGAAGCCCTTTCAGGCAACTCGGTAAGCTACGAACTTTGCTTATGCAAGAAGTAGTTGATCTTAGGTTGAGTCCATTGCCAGAAATAAATAGAAAAGGAGAAAAAATTTGGTGTTTACCTTTAATTAGTAGTTTTAAGCAAATCTAATGAGTAGTTATGTAAATGGTTTAAGACATTTTGCTATGGTTCCTCTGAAGTTCGATTGCTTGTATTTTATATTCAGGTCGATTATGGTGGAGAGAATCTTCCACTTCCATTCAATTTGGAGATCATGAAATGGGCAAACGAGACACACAAGGTGTTGGCTCAAGCTAAGGTTCCTCCTGGAGTTAAATTCTACAACATATATGGGATCAATCTTGAGACACCGCATAGCGTCAGGTAATGCCTCTGTTTGGTTGTTTTTCGAAAGTGTTACATTATTATTTTTGTTTCACTTGCAAACTCTATAATACACATCTTTCCCAGTGTTTTATATACATCCTATGATTAATCTTTTCTCAATTTTGCAGCTATGGAAATGAAGAGACACCTATCACAGATCTACAGGATCTGCGATTTTTTCAGGTAATCTGCCATTACTTCGTGATACTTAACAATTTTTGTACTAAGAAGGAAATTATTTTAGTATTGTTTCATTTCTATACATGGATTTGGTTACTGATGCTGTGTTTCTTCTGCAAATCAGCCTACATATGTATGTGTTGATGGTGATGGAACAGTTCCGGCAGAATCGGCTAAGGTTTTAGCTAACTCCCCCTCGTACAACTTCTATGATCTTATCATGTACATTGTGTACTTACCATAACTCATGCTTTATCTTCTTTTAGATCTTTTATGGGACTATTTTGGTTTATCTATCAAGTAACCTAGAGTGGTAATATCTCGTCTTGATTTTGTTCTGGTTATCTTCAGGCAGATGGACTCAATGCTGAAGCAAGGGTCGGAGTCCCCGGTGAACACCGAGGAATCCTTTGTGAACCTCATCTATTTCGAATTCTCAAGCACTGGTTGAAGGCAGGCAATCCCGACCCACTCTACAACCCAATAAACGACTACATTGTATTACCGACAGCATTCGAAATGGAAATCCTCCGTGAGAAGGGCATACAAGTTACATCACTCAAAGAGGAATGGGAAATCGTTTCTGAAGATCAAGACGATCTCGACAATCCTGTTAGTAAAGACCCTCTTGTTAGCTCCATATCTGTTTCACAAGGGGAAAAGAAGCAATCCTCAAGATCAGAAGCTCATGCAACCGTCCTCGTTCATCTACAAAATGAGGGTAAGCAACATGTCGAGCTAAATGCCATAGGCGTATCCGTTGATGCTTAGGGTTGAATTGTGTATAAGCTGCTGACTAAGAAAAGCTCTCCTATAACTATCTGTACATATAAAAGCTCACGACTTTGAACTTGAACGTTTATTCAACAGTGTTGAATGAATAAATCAGTTTGAAGAACTTTAAATGTATATCATTTTAGGTTCAAAGCATTTCAAATTACTTGTTCATGTTATTTCGAGTTCAAGGTTTTGGATTTGGATTATTTCAAATCGGATTGGAACTATGGTGTTCGAGAAAAGTTCAGCACTGCCATGGATGAAATAAGAAGCATTCACAACAAATCAACATCAAGAAGAAAATTGCATAAAATTTGATCTAAACAGCTAAATTGATAACCAAAATTCCAAAATTCAAATCCCAGCAACTATAACATATTAAAAACAAGGATAATTTAAAACAAACTATTGCAAATCAATCCCCACCAGCCTTCTGGTAAACATAAGTAAGGCCACACTTACCGCAATAATGCCTATCGAAATGGTTAGCCATGAAGGTTCCCGCCCCACACTCGGCATTAGGGCACTCTTTCCTCAGCCTCTGAACCTTCCCCGACTCATCCACCTTGTAGAACTGGAGCACGGCGAGCTTCACCTTCTTCTTCTTGTGCTTGATCTTCTTGGGCTTGGTGTAAGTCTTCTTCTTCCTCTTCTTGGCGCCACCCCTCAGACGGAGGACGAGGTGAAGCGTGGATTCCTTCTGGATGTTGTAGTCAGCTAAGGTCCGGCCGTCCTCGAGCTGCTTACCGGCGAAGATGAGGCGTTGTTGGTCCGGCGGAATGCCTTCCTTGTCTTGGATCTTGGCTTTGACATTGTCGATGGTGTCGGAGGACTCGACCTCTAGGGTTATGGTCTTCCCCGTTAGGGTTTTGACGAAGATCTGCATCTTGACGCGGCTAGGGTTTCGACTATGGGAGAAGAAAATTTTTGTGTTGGCGTTTCGTAAATGAGAGGGTGGATTTAGGGTTTGGGCGAAGAAGGTAAATTACGTAATTGCCTATGCCTTTACTTGGGATTTTGGGCTTTTAGTGACGGCTAATTGGGCCATTTACATGAGATGGCCCAATCACGAATAGAAAATATAAACGGGAAGTGACTTAACTATATAAATTTATACCTAGAGTTGATATATTTTTTCCAAGTTTGGGTTCAAATCCTCCTACACCCAAAAACTTGGTTCCTCATTTTTTAACTCTTAAACATGTCCTTTACAAATGCTTAATACCTTATGACACATATATTGCTGATGTGATTATATTTTTTAAAAATTAGGTTAAGAGGATCATCCTCATAATAGCCCTTTGTAATATCTGACTGAATTAGTTGACCAATGAGTCAGAAGCCATTGGATAAACAAAAAAATATTAACTAATGATTTCCACAAACAAGAATTTATTTTGAGCAAAAAGTAAAAAATAAAATAAAAGTTAAAGTACTTTAAAAATAAAGAACATAATCAAAATAACAATTAAGTTATATAATTATAATGCAATTTCCAAACTCCCATAAAAAGATGTAAAGATATGTATTAAGTATCTGTAAAAAAATATAAAATATTTGATCAAAGTAATTTTTTTATGAAAGGTTAAGATGATGCTAAATGCTCCACAATCCAAAATAATTACAAATAAACAAACGAAGTAATTTTCTATTTGTTTTCAATCAAGACAATACATAAGGCGGAGTTAGAAATTTATTTAAGAGATGTCGTTTTTAACGGTATTTAAAGGGTTAATTATTTATAAATGAGTGTCGTTTTATTTAGGCTTAACCGTCAAATAGGTGCCCAAATTATGCATTTTTCTATTTAGGTACTCAAACTATTTTTCAGGCCAAATAGGTGTCTAAAGTTTCATTCTGTGACCTATTTAAGGTTCTCCGTTAATTTTCATCGTTAAATGCCACGTGTCACCTCAAAAAATTAAAATTATATTAAAAATAAATAAAATTAATTAATTTTAAAAAATATCTAAATTTTACAAAACAGACTTCAAATTCCAAAATTTCTAACCTCCAAAACCTAAATCCCGATTTGGGTCGATTGCCACGCCCCCTCTCATCACATTGGTCACCGAACCATCACGACCATTTTTCCCACCACTACGTCGTTGGAAATCGACCGACGCCGAACGAATTGACGAAATTGTCGAATGATTCTTTCGTACGATTCGCGACGAACGACGGACGGTGTGTGGGTTGTTCGGCGAGAGGAGGACATTTTATTTTGTCGCTGGCAATGTGGCCGCTGCCGGCGGGAGTGGTCAAATTTGGGAGGTTTAGAGATTTATGGACTATTTTGAGAATATTTTTAGGATATATTTTTTTATTTTATTTTATTAGGATACCTTAAATGGGTCACGGAATGAAACTTTAGGCACCTATTTGGCCCGAAAATAGTTTGGGCACACAAATAGAAAAAAATGCATAGTTTAGGCACCTATTAAGCTTTTTATTTATAAAGGAGTGTCATTTTATTTATAAAAAATATTATTTATATATCTTTAATTTTATATATACAAGTTATATAGTAAAAAATATAAAAATTGGGTCGTCACCAGACACCCATTTTTTAATGTGTCTCCGCCTATAACAATACGTATACGAATATAATTTTCTCTTTGTATATACATTTGTTGATCCACAAGAGGAAGACAATCCCAAAAGTCATTGGAACCCTTTCACCTGTCGGCTTTCTCAAAGCTACCCACAAAGAAAATCATCAAAGTTATCTAAATATCATTTGGATTTTATGGGAATTCAAAATTCTTGTTCTTGGAGACATTCAAATCACCCTTACCTAAAAAACTTGGTATTATTCATTTGTAATTTTTTTATAATCATCTTAATTAGATTTATTGATATATTAATACAATCAAATATTGTAAAAATTTATTATAGAGTTATGATTGAATTTGTTTCATTTATAATGTTAAAATTTGACATTTGAATTTACTTAAAAGACCTAACATCTCATCTTACTAGATTTATATATTGATACATATTTTAAGCCTTTGACAATATGCATACACCTTGTAGACAAAACGATTTAAGCTTGTGTTCCCTATGATGAACATCACCTACTTTTTTACTGGGACACTTGTTGGTTCGGATCAACCGATAATTGAATATACATTTACAAGTCTTAATATATATATGGGTAAATTGCATAGATCAT
The DNA here is from genome assembly GCA_019671005.1 of Hibiscus mutabilis. Classification (NCBI taxonomy): domain Eukaryota; kingdom Viridiplantae; phylum Streptophyta; class Magnoliopsida; order Malvales; family Malvaceae; genus Hibiscus; species Hibiscus mutabilis. The sequence continues at coordinate 731,335 of CM033711.1, forward strand.
CACTCAGTAATCTTCTCACTCCTATTTTGGTCATTCAACTTTCAAAATTTTCTATTTAATAACTAAACTGTATACATTAAAATTTTTGGTCACTCATGAATATTTTATTATTATTTTAACATGACATGACATTTATTATTATTATTATATAATACAAAAATAATTTAAACTCAAAAAAAGAAGAAAATTTTGTTGAGATATATGTTTTGATATAATAATTGAAAATTTGATTTGGACTAATTTGGAAAGAATTCAAAAATGTTCTTAAGTCCAAACAACTTGAAAATATGTTTAAGGGTTTTTACAAGGCTTTGGAATGATTTAAAATGAGTTTTAAGTAGCCAAACCTGCGTTTTCAAAGTCACCGTACCGATACGCTGTATACCGTATCAATACGCTTTAGGGATTCGGCTACAGGAGAATTCCAGTAGCCAAAACCCGTACCGATACGACTTGGTTGTACCGATACGCTATGAAGCATATCGATACCCTTTGTTTTATCTCAACGGCTCTTTCAATTATCCCCAACGACTTGATTTCAACGGTTTCTTAAATGTCATACTGTATCGATACGCACATGTCAATAAATGCTCAACGACTTTTTCTCAAAGAGACCGTATCGATACGGGTACCCCGCGTATCGATACGTCCTGCACCAGAATAGGAAAATGAGCATGGAAATAAGCCCCAACGGCTTCAATTCAATCCCAACAGTCTTCAACGGCTAGGAACTCAATTGGGAGTATAAAAGGGACCTTCAAGCATCTATGGATGACTAATGCTTCATTTGTCAACAACATTATGATGTCAAAATTGTCTTAGAGCTTAATTTTCTCATTGTTTGTATAGAAAACACTTGTGAGCTTACATTTTTATATTTGCTCAAGTGTTTAGGTTTGGGTAAGTACTTATTTAGTGCAAACAAACACCTTTTAGAGGGATTTCAAGTTTGCTAGATTTTCTCTTGTTCAAGAGTGTTCCCAAAGCTCGGTTTGTGAGATTTGGTTGCTAGACTTGGTGAATGAGTCTAGGTTGTAAAGGTTTCCTCATAAGCCTTGAAAAGGGGAAGAATTTCTAGTGAAATTGGTTTGAAAATCCTTAGTGGGAGCTAAGGTAGTGGATGTAGAGCTTGTTCGAAGCTTGAACCACTATAAATCCTTTGTCTATTTGTCTATCTTTTGTTTCCACCAAAATCAATCTTCGCCACACTTGGCTAATTAATCAGTTGTGTATATCGAGCCCAACAATTGGTATCAAAGTGAGGCGTAATCGAGAAGATTTAACCACATTTTGAAATGATTCGAAAGCTCGATCAACAAAAAAGTTAACCGGTGATAAATGGCACAATCCATCGACCGTCCACCATTCTTTGACGGGACCAACTATGCTTATTGGAAGACCTGAATGATGTTTTTCATCAAGGCCAAAGATTACAAGCTTTGGGACGTTGTTGAAGATGGTCCATACGTACCATAAAGATGCAAGGCAGAATGGAATGCGAATGATCGCAAGAAGATAGAGCTAAATTGCAAGGCTTTGCACATTTTCTTTTCTGCTTTTAGCCTGGATATGTACGCAAAAATGTCTTCTTGTGAGAGTGCCAAAAAGGTTTGAGACAAATTTGAAGTCAAATACGAGGGAACAAACGAAGTGAAGGAGACCAAAAGCGGCCTCCTCAATCTAGAGTATGAGAACTTCAAGATGGATTCAGAAGAAGACATTGAGAAGATGTTCAATCGTTTCTCTACCATAGTTAATGGACTCAAAGGCTATAGAGAAGTCATTCCGGAAGAAAAGCTTGTCCGAAAGCTTATCTACTTCATTCTCGAGTCATGGGACTCAAAGAAGACTGCCATCATCGAGGCCAAGAATATCAACACCTTGAAGCTTGATGAACTCATGGGGTCTCTTATCGCTCATCAAATAATAAAGAAGGACAATGAAGAGAAGAAAAAGAAGGAAGATATAAGAAAGATAGAGAAGAAGTAAATTATGAAACTAGGCATCAATATGAATGTCGTAGCCCTCAAATCCTCCCAATGCCATCATGACGATTCAAGTGAGGAGGAAGAAGAAGAAATGACCTATCTCTTCATGAAATTTGCCTGATTCATGAAGAAATAAATGAAAGAATCTAAGCATGAATCGAGGAAGAAGAGGGCAGGCTCTTCAAGCCATAAGAAGAAGGCACATTTGGCTACTTGGAGTGATGAAGACTCCACCGACAATGAACAAGCCAACCTTTGTCTTATGGCCATCCAAGAAGATTCAAGGGTAACTTCTAATTCATCTACTTCTACTTCAAGTTCATATTCTTTTGATGAATTACAAGAAGACTATGATGATTTGCTTTTGGAATTTAAAGCTTCATTTTCTAAAAAACAAGAAATTGCTTTCAAAATTGAAAAAGGAAAATGATTTGCTTTCTAAAACAAATCTTGAGTTTGAAGCAAAAATCAAAGATTTTGAACTTAAAGTTTCAAATTTACAAGAATTGCTTCAAACAATGGAAAAAGATCATCAGAAGGAAGTTGATGATCTTAAGAAAGAAAAATATTTGATTTCCAAAGAGTTTCAAAAGAAAAACAATTTGGGAAAATCAATTTTTTATGTAAGACAATCTAGTGTCCCTGAAATGTTTTAGAAGTGTTTGGGTTCCAAACGAACTAATCACTTCAAATAAAAAGGATGAAATTGTAAAATGGATTTCTAAGGGGACTAAATTTTATGCTACTAATGTCTATGGATCCAAAGCAATTTGGATACAAAAAATTACTTGATTGTCTTATGTTAGGTGTGATGGAGATTGGTCAACAAAGTACAACATTGATGGGAGCTCCATACACATAAAGAAAGCACTTGAATAATGAATAATTCACATCCTCCATTGAGTTCAAGTGTGGCAAAATTAGTTGAATTTCTATTTATTTATTTCTTTTTATTCAACTAATTTATCATAATTGTTGGACTAACACTTATTGATGCTTGAGTAAGGGGGAGCCAATTTTAAAAACAAAATTCTTATTTTTGTCAAATTTTTTAAACCTCCTTTGTTATCTTGTACTTAAAGTCACACAAATTCTTTTTGATATAACAAAAGGGGGGAGAATGGTTTGAAAATTTGAAATTTTCAAGTTTTCAAGTGAATAAGGGGGATCTTTTAACTACATTTCTCTTATTCAAATATTTTTAAATACTAAGGGGGAGAATCACAAACAAATTTTCAAGTTAGTTTTATTATATCAAAAAGTGGGAGATTGTTGAGATATATGTTTTGATATAATAATTGAAAATTTGATTTGGACTAATTTGAAAATAATTCAAAAATATTCTTAAGTCCAAACAACTTGAAAATATGTTTAAGGGTTTTTACAAGGCTTTGGAATGATTTAAAATGAATTTTAAGTAGCCAAACCTGGTTTTTCAAAGTCATCGTACCGATACGGTGTATACCGTATCGGTACGCTTTAGGGTTTTAGCTACTGGAGAATTCTAGTAGCCAAAACCCGTACCGATACAGCTTGGTTGTACCTATATGGAGTAGGGTCGTACCGATACGCTATAAAGCGTATCGATACCATTTGTCTTATCTCAACGACTCTTTCAACTACCCCTAACGGCTAGATTTCAACGGTTTCTTAAATGTCATACCATATCGATACACTACCAGCAGTATCAATACGCACAGGTCAATAAATGCTTAACGACTATTTCTCAAAGAGACCGTATCGATACGGTAGCCTGCGTATCGATACGTCCTACACCAAAATAGGAAAATGAGCATGGAAATCAGCCTTAACGGCTTCAATTTAATCTCAACAGTCTCCAACGGCTAGAAACTCAATTGGAAGTATAAAAGGGACCATCAAGCATCTATGGATGACTAATGCTTCATTTGTCAACAACATTATGATGTCAAAATTGTCTTAGAGCTTAATTTCTCATTCTTTGTATAGACAACACTTGTGAGCTTACATTGTTATATTTGCTCAAGTGTTTAGGTTTGGGTGAGTACTTATTTAGTGCAAACAAACACCTTTAAGAAGGATTTCAAGTTTGCTATATTTTCTATTGTTCAAGAGTGTTCCCAAAGTTCGGTTTATGAACTTTGGTTGCTAGACTTGGTGAGTGAGTCTAGGCTGTAAAGGTTTCCTTCTAAGTCTTGAAAAGGGGAATAATTTCTAGTGAAATTGGTTTGAAAATCCTTAGTGGGTGCTAAGGTAGTGGATGTAGAGCTTGTTAGAAGCTTGAACCATTATAAATCTTTTGTCTATTTGTCTATCTTTTGCTTCCACCAAGATCACCCAAAAATCAATATTCTCCACACTTGGCAATCATTTCGGTTGAAGATATCGAGCTCGACAAAATTAAATTGTACGTCGGCCACCGTTCATCGCCACCGCCAACAGCCGTATATGGTGGCCGTTCAGTCCCATATTTTACAAGTCACATCGTCTCACTCCCCTGAGTCTAAATCTGACTTTCATTTTGCCGGGAGTGCTTCGAAATCCAAAAAAGAGGTAAAAAGTGAGAAAACTGAAACATTTATACCGAGATTAACGAGTTTCAAAATATTTTCTGGTAAAACAACTACCAGATTCGGACTCAGCGTGTTAAAACGAGTCGCCTGGTGCAATTTGAGGTCAAACGGCCACCGATTTTGAAGGCTGCCAGTGGTCGACGGTAATGACAAGCGGCGGCGATTATTTTAATTTTTTTAATTTAATAATAATAAAATATTATTTATTATTTATTTTAAATTATTTTTATATTTAATAATATTATAAAATTTTAAAAAATAATAAAATATTCGCGAGTGACAAAAACGTTCTATGTTTAAAGTTCAGTTATTAAATAAAAAAATTTAAAAGTTGAATGACCAAAATAGGAGTAAGAAAATTGTTGAGTGATGATCTGTACAATTTATCCTATATATAAAATTAAAAAGAATCTTCATTATTAAGATTCTCTTAGTGATTATCAAATTTTTGGTTAAATAATTTACATTCAACTAGGGAAAAAAAGTATACTCAATTTTTAAAATGGTAAAATTTTAAATTATTCTACATTACATTTTTTATTTTAAAGTATACCCATATAAAATGAGGTAATATGAACATTCTTAGTCATTAAGCGAATTAGTGAATTTCAATATCTTCTGAATTTTAATCCTTAATAAATTTATGTATACTTACAAAATAAAATTATTTAAACTCGGATCTCTTATGAATAACAACATTTATTTTTTAAAATACGATAATTATGATCTTCTCCACGAATAATATAGTGCATTTTCTTTCCCGAAATGTTCTACTTTGATATTCATGGATTATATTTTTTTTAAAAATCAACTTTTAAGTGCACTTAATATTAAAATTATCGCCAATTGTGATTCATTCAATAGTGTTATTGACAAAAGGTATGGATTTTGAACGTATTTGAATACAGTTTTTTTTTTAAGAAATAAGAGCTTAAGAGAAAAATAAAAATATATAATTTTGAAAATAAAACTGTGAACCAATTTAATCAACAATTTATTTTAAAATTTCTTTATTTTTTAATTAACTTTAAATAAAAAAACTTCAAAATTCCCTCCCAGCATGTTGTTTAAGAGTTTTAAAACTCCAAACTTTAAATATGAAATGACAAAAATTAATTTTGAATTTATTCATAAAAATCCCAACTTTAAACGAAAACCGAAGTCGCTAAACAGATCAGCCAATATAATCAAATATTATTACCCCAAAACCTCCTTTCAAAGTTCCAATTTTGCTTTAAATTTCAAACCTTGTTAACCCTTTTTTAACTTTACTCTTTCATTTCTTCGTATTTCTATAGTCAGAAAATCCAACAAAAGAGTACTTCTGAAGAGAAAACCAAGGGAAATCTTCAAAACCCAGATCTCTATTCGTTTTCTCTTCGAAACCCAGATTTCCATTTTAAAAAAATTCAAAGAAAATGGCACAAAAATCATTGATCTATGCGTTTGTATCTCGTGGAGATGTTATATTAGCCGAGTACACTGAATACAGTGGGAATTTCAATTCCATAGCTCTACAGTGCCTCCAAAAGCTTCCTTCTTCCAACAACAAGTTCACTTACAACTGCGATGGTCACACCTTCAATTATCTTGTTGATAATGGTTACAGTTAAGTTTTTAATATTGGTTTTCAAGGTTTTTAAATTGTTGGTTCCTTGATTTCAAAAGTTTGGATCTTTTCTGAAATGAAAGAGAAGAAAAGTTTGGGGCTTTTCTTCTTCTTTTTCCCATTTAAAGTATAAGCTGATAGTTGGAAAAACATGGGGTGTAGGATCTAGAGGGGAAGTTTGGATTTTGGTTTCTGCCATTGGATAAAATTGCTTGTTAGAAATGGGAAAAAATAGAAACTGTGTGTTTTATGCTGCTGTTTTTCATGTTAATAAAGTTTAAAGTATTGGAAATTACACAAATTGATTGCTTAGAAATAGAGGCTTATGAGGAGATCCTGTTTTCCTTTCCCACTTTCTGGACTTAAAAAATTGTCTATGTGTAGAGTATTGTGTTCATATAATATGCAGGTTGTTGAAGGTCCATGTGCAGATGTGGCTATTCTATTTTATCACGTTCTGAGTTTCTTCTGAAAGATGAATGGGATGTATATTATCTTTATATTGTTACATACTAACTTCGGGTGGAAAACGGATATCGGTATGGTCTATCTTCCCCGTGCTCCGCATTCCACATTAATGGTGGAACAGGAGAGCAGGGAGAGGGGATGTGGGAGAAAATATATTATTAGAAGTCTACTCAAGATTCAGTGGGGATTTTATTCTTTATGCTTATTGTTTCAATGAAGTCTAATCGGCTCCTTGTTGAAAGAGCCTTCTACTATGTTATCATTCGCATTCCCGTTGTCAGCACTTTTTTTCTCCTATTATATTTGTAGATTGGCTTACTTTTCGTTGTTGCAGTTTATTGTGTCGTTGCAGATGAGTCATCCGGAAGGCAAATACCTATTGCTTTTTTGGAGCGTATCAAGGATGATTTTGTGTCAAAATACGGTAGTGGAAAGGCCGCTGCAGCTCCTGCCTTCAGCCTGAATAAGGAATACGGGTATCTATCTTTTGATCAAACTCCGGAAAACACCTAACAGGTGGATGTTTTCTTATTATTGTAGCAAATATAACATGTTATCATTTACAGGCCGAAATTGAAAGAACATATGCAATACTGTATTGAGCATCCTGAAGAAATTAGCAAGCTTGCTAAGGTTAAAGCTCAGGTTTCTGAAGTCAAAGGTGTTATGATGGAGAACATTGAAAAGGTAGATTTGATAATGTTAATAATGTCGGGATATTCCTTTATTTTATGTGGAAAATCCTCTATCAAACCTTAACGGTCTTTGTGGAATTTGTTCGGGGTTGAATTTATTCAATTGTTCAAGAAGTTCAAATGGTTTGCTAGTTTTTTTTCTTTTCCAAATGCCTTTACATGTCCTGTGTCTCCATGGAACTGTCTGGTTTAGCTTCTTAAATGTCACATTTTCCAGTAGGTTCTGGTTGGATATTGCCATCATGCAATTCGCCAATGTTAAACTACAATAAGATTTTGGTACCAACCATATATCAGAAACATGCTTCTGGTAGTTGTTACTGAATTTGCTTCCTACAGGTGTTGGATAGAGGCGAAAAGATAGAGCTGCTAGTGGACAAGACTGAGAATCTTCACCATCAGGTAGGTGACTCTCATCGTCACTTCTTTCACTATCTTTCATGCATCGTTCTGTGTATGCATGAAAAAACATGTAATAACTTAAACGGCGGTTTCTTTTTTCCTATTCATGTCATGTGAGTTGAGTAGAGCCTTAGATGCTAGTCGAGTATGCTAGATTGCTGCAGAACTCGAACGATACAAAACATCATGCAAGGGTGACATAATTTTAAGATGTCTTCACTTAGTTGCACAGTTCGTGCTTTACTACTTTCTGAAACGATATCTTTGCAGGCTCAAGACTTTCGAAGTACTGGGACGAAAATCCGAAGAAAAATGTGGCTACAAAACATGAAGATCAAGCTGATTGTTCTTGGAATACTGATTGCCTTGATCCTCATCATTGTCCTCTCTATTTGCCGTGGTTTCAACTGTGGGAAAAAATGAGTGCTACTCTTGTAAGCCTTACTAGCTTTCACCACAGCTTTTGCGACGAGGAAAATATCGAAATACATAGACTTTATATATGTCATAAAACACTAGCATTTAGCAGACACCAGATGTTTGGTGCAAGTTGTTTTTGATTATGAACATGCCCTATATATTTTTTTATATTTTGTTTACATTTAATATGCTTTTCGAAACCATGGAGCTTAAGTCAGTTGACAGATATTTTGTTTTGTACCCGAACTTGTTTGATGTTCTTCTATCTTTAGCTCGATGCTGTTTGCCTGTTGGAAGCTCCCGAAACATGCGTGGAATATGATTCTTTAGTCCCATATTCTCATTTCTTCTTTGGCTCAAAGCTTTGCGCCAATCAAACTGATGTGCAACTCAATAGAGGATTCTCCATATATCCGAAATTACATTTAAAGAGTGTTACGCCATTGAACTTTTAGTCTTAAATTTATTGAGATTTAGATATTAAATGTTTTTTTGTCAATCTTCTGTTGATAGTCGTAGATAGTGTGGTCATTCAATTCTAAATTTCACCATCTGTTTTGTCTCGGCTCTTAGAGTACGAATCTGACTTGCATTTTGTCAGAAAGTGTCTTGAAGTTCACGGATCGAACAAAAAATGTGTTAGTTTTTTTTCGTTGATATTTTTTCCTTTATCAGATGGAGCTCGTTTTTTAGTACATTGTTTTTCTCGTGCCGATGAAATTTTTAATGTTCAAAGCTTAGAGAAGTTTTTATGTTTACCGATAAATAGACGCTGTCCAAAAGTTAACGTAAGAGTGAACAAAAGTGTTCAATGTCTAAACTTTAGTAATTAAATTGAACATTTTAAAATTTTAGTGACCAAAATAAGTTTAAAAGTAAAGTTAAATGATAATTTACATAATTTATAAATTATTAAAAAACTATAATTAGTCGCGAAAACTAAATTGTCGAAAAGTACGAAAAAAATAGATTTAACTAATAATAAGAAAGTTTTAGCTTCATGAGAGACGTCTTCCACGTTAGAGTTGATCACATGCTATTGGTCCTTCAACCGGTTATAGTGATCGAGGAACAACCACAAAACATCTAAAACCTAATTTGGATTACTAGACTAATAAGTCGAGTATCGATAATTTTTTTGAATAGTCTAAAGTTGATTATAAAGTAGTATATGTTCATATATATTATTAACTTTTTGACAATGCACATACACCTTGCAAACAAAGCGATTGATCTCGAATCTCCTAAGATGAACATCATCCACTTTTGCATTAGGACCATTTGTTGGGTTCTGAATACCGATATTTTTTTTTAAAAATGGACCTCGCTTCAATCATTAATTAGCCTTTAGGGCCCTTGTTCTGAACTTGAGCTGACCTGCCTTCTATCTTGTAATTGCTTGTGAAATGCAATTGGTTTGGGCCTTAATTAGCCCACTCTTATCCTATGCCTTGATTTCGGCCATTTGAGGCCCAATGATCACCATATTCCTCACTTGCCAATGCCAATGCCTAATGATTATCTGATTTATTGATCGATTAATTTGAATAATGTACTATAAAAAGTTATTGTGATATGACCCTTTCAACCCTACTTTTTCCATTCACAATGTTAATATTCAAACCTTTAACATTATTTAAAGAGCTTAGTGTCTCATCTCATTAAACTATTCAATATATTTTAATATCTTTCATGTCTGTTTTACGGCTTGCGATCGGAGTTCAAACCAATTGACTATTTCGTCTCTCCATCCTTTCTTCCATAATTACAAAACGTGTAAAAGGGTGTCTCAAAAACACTTTCACAAGTCTTACAACTTACAAGATAAAAGTCAATTTAAACACCATCCAACTGCTCACAACTTGGAACATCTCCTCGGTAAACCTCCAATCATGTCCAATTCCTCATCATCTCCAAAAAGTCAATCATCACTGAAAATTCCACAAAAAGAAAAAAAATGTAAAGTTTCAATGCCTACTTGAAACTTTGACCAAAACAACAAAAATGGGTTCCAAAATCCCATCTTAAAAACCAAAACCAGCACTCTGAGAAAGATATACAACAACAAACAATGAAGAGCGTTTACCAAAATATTTATTTACTATTAAAAATATTTTTTATATTTTTATGATAATTTAAGTTGGTATATTTCATATCTTAGAAATTGAATATCATTTAAATGTATATTTCATTTAACTTATAACATCATGCCTAAAATAATTATTTATCTTCTTAAAAACATTTTTTAAAAGTAATATTAAACACTTAAGTCTTAAATCAAATAAATTAAAAATACTTTCTTACCGCGCCTTTCGATAATAATGCTAAATTGACCCAACCCCTTCGACGTTAATTTTTTATCATAAAATTTAAGTTTGATTTAAAATAAGGAAAAAACTTTGATATACAAGCCGTGTAAACTTTAGTTTACACGTGTTTTTTAGTCTTAGGGATTAGGGTTTTAATTTAGGGGTTTATGTTGTAGGGTTTAGAATTTAAGGTTAGTGTTTAGAATTTAGGGTTTAAGGTTTGGAGTGTGAGGTTTAATTTTTAAGATTAGGGTTAAGAATTTAAGATTTAATTTTTTTATAATATAAGTACATATACTTATATAAAATTAATTTTACGCAAATTGTGTATCAAAGTTTTACCCTTAAAAGAATTTTAAACTTTTAGACCCCAACGCACGTTGGTACGACTGAATGATGTTAAAGTCTTATGGGCCACAACTAATTAACTTTTGTCTCCACAACTCTAAAAATTAATTGCCTAGAGATTTGGGCTATGATTTCTTGCACCATCTGTATTTGGTCAAGTGTCATGAATAATGATGAAACCTCATTCATTAGGACAAATCTCTATCAAACTAAAAGTCTTTAAGCTTGTCTGCTCCACTGCTTTTCCCCAGCAAAGCTATCTATGAACCATCAAAATTCTCTTACAAATCTCTTTCCCCGTCAAGGGACCATGTCGTCCCCTAAAAATTTAAAATTCGTATATAATTTAAAAACTTTTAGAAAATTATTATATAATTGAAAATCTATTTTTGAACTCTAGAACTTTATAGGTTCGCCTCCTAAAATAAAATTATTTCTCCATCTCTAAACTCATCTTCAGGGACGAAACTATGTATATGTTAGGAGATGCTCTTGCCTAGTTGCCCCTCCCAAAATATTTTAGTATAATAGCATTTGAGGTCTTTATAAATTTAAATACTAATCAATAAGCACTTTGCCCCTCTCAATTTTTAAATTTAAAGGCTTAATAGAGTCTTGTCTCTCTTAATATTTGATCCTAGCTCCGTCCATGCCCATCTCGTATATAAAAGTCAGCAAAATTGAAATCAAACATAAAACCAAAAGAGGCCAAATCAATCTCTGAGTAGGTGGCTGCCCCCATTGCCATACTGAACACAAATGCAAAAACTTGGGGCTAAGGGAATCATGGTCCCATTGCTCTTAATAATGTTGCCCCCCCTCTCTCTTTTCTTGATGAAACAAGATGATAATGCATGTGCTTTGCCTATCTGTCCACCTCGTTTAGTTCTGCACAAAAAAAATCCATTAATGCATGGGTCATGCAGCAATCAAATGCTCGAAATAATTAGACAAATAAGCACGGCTCGAGATAATTATTACAATTCTGTTTGATCTATTTTCACGGACAAGGTTTAACATGGTTCTGTTTTGTATATTTCCACTGATGAGTGAAACAAATAATATATCATAATCGTAAATATCATAATATATATATATATATATATATTTCAAAATTCGATGTATCTCAAATATTTTCTTCCATTGTCTTTACAATACTCATATCTGCAACATAGCTGCAATAGTTGCAAGATCATAAAAAAAAGTGATTAAATTTCTCTGAAAGCATCTCAAGGTCCGAGATTTGAGTTCTCGTTATAATATCTCGTCCCCTAGACTGTAATAGAATAGAAGCTTTGGTTTTAAAAGAAAAGAAAAGGACATAAAACCCAATTGGGTTGTTTGATTGATTTCAAGACTTGATTTATGCCCTTAGCATGTAGGATGAACTGAGCATAAATAATGAAAGAATTGAAGTGTTCTATCTAACTTCTGCTAGTACGATATCTGCTATAAATATTCTAGCAACAATAAAAAAAATTAACAGAAAAAGTGAGAAATGTTGAGGACTTATTTTATAATTATGCCAAAAAGCGAACAATGTATAGTTTATTAATGAAGTTGTAACAACCTAACTTGGAATTATTATCAGCAAACTCTTGTGGACTGCAGGTTTTTTATGATTAATTAGTATTAAGTAAACGCTAGAAAGATTTTCGAAAGAGTTTTCTATTCAAAGCAAAGCAATGGAATTTGATGACTTGTAATATAACTACACGATTTGTTGACAGGAGATCTTTTGTTTTCATCCTACATGACATATGTTTGTTTAACCATTAGTACCAGATTAATTGGTTGGTTAATTCGAGTCGAGTTTTGCAGAGGACAAAGGCCCAATATGACGGCGACGCTCTCATTTCAATTTTTTTTATTCACAACGTTAAGATTTAAACTTTTGACACTGCTTAATAAATCTAACGTCTTATTCCGTATTTTTGTTAGACCAACTGATTGTTAGTGATATATTTTTTTATTCTTGTTTGAGGGGATCATGAGATGATGATTGTGGTGATTTAAGTTTTTTTTTTATTAAATTCGTGTATATATATAATTCGAATCATCTATTAGGAAATGTTGGAACCCACAATTCTTCGGACTGCAAATTCGAGCATTTAAAAAATAACAAGTTTTGTGTAAAAAAAACACACAAGTTTGTTTGTTAAAAAAAAAATTAACAAGTTAGATAATGAAATTCATTTCAATGTATGTACGAATCACAAAGTACTCATTTGAAATACACTTGTTTTTTTCTCTCTAATAATAATAATAATAATAATAATAATAATAATCTCGTTAATTCGAATGACCAATTCTTAAAAAAAGCACCAAATAAATTTAGGTATAATGATAAATATAATCTTTGATGTTCATATATTTTGTTAATTTGACTTTCAACCCTTCAAAAACAGCTGAATTTGACTCTTAATCCTAAACTCTAAATCTCTAACTATAAATATTAAATTTTAGATCTTACAATTTAAATCATTAAACTTTAAACTTTAAAATTAAAAAACTTTTATATCAAATCATTTTTTTCTTTAATCCCAAATTTAAAATGTTTCTTCTAAATGACTTAGATTCGCGTATCGTATTCTCCTCTTTGCTTGAATTTCAATTTTTTATTTTTTAAACAGATTTGTCAGCTACAAAACAATGTCGATAGGGCGGCAAGTGGTGCAATACTAAGGTGCCACTTGTTGAAATATGCATGAGAGATGAGTCAATTAATTTTTGTCACGTATATATAATTATATATATTATTTTCTCTTAGCTACTTTCACATGTATGAAGAGATTAAACAACATTACATTATCTTGTTGATATTCATGAAATTCAAATCACCAGCATCCACATTTGAATACCTTATGTACAATAATATATCTTCAATAAAATTATTCCAACTATATATAAAATACAGGGTAAAGTACACCAATGGTCACCAAACTTTTAGGGCACTTTCATTTTGGTCACTAAACTTTTAAAATTTTCATTGGGGTCACCCAACTTTTATTTCGCTTTTATTTTGATCCTTCCCGTTACCTTCTATTAGAAAATGCTGACGTGGCCCGTTAATTTTTTTCTTCAAGGGTAAATTATATAAATGATCACTGAACTTTTAAAGCGCTTTCATTTTGGTCACGAAATTTTAAAACTTCCATTGGTGTCACCCAACTTTTGTTTTGCTTTAAAGTAACCCCGTTGGTTTAAGAAAAAACCCTTTCAATGTTTAAAAAAACAAAATTAAGAAGTAAATTTTACCTTATGATTATCAATGAATAATATTTAAAGTTGTGTAGATTGATGTATTTACCAACATAAAATATTTTTTATATATCATGTTCTTGAATATTGTCTGTAATGTAAACCCATTATTTTGATCTATTGATCACATTGTATGTAACTTCATCTTTAAGTTACTCCAAGGTTAATGAGTACAAAGGAGATAAAAAAAACTTCGAGGTTAATTATTGACTAAAAGTATTACATTTTAGTTTACTTTTGAAAGTTGTATCCAAAAGTTGTTCCACAAATTTCCTAGAATATTCAAGCAGAATTGATGCACCCCATGTATAAGTTCAAACATTAATTTACTTTGCCATTAGAGACAGAGTTAGGATAAGTATTAGGAAGAGACAGAGTCTATTAAACTTTTAAATATAAAAACCGACAGAGACAAAAATCTTATTTGATTAGTATTTAAGCTAATAAGGACCTAAAATACTATTATACCTAAAATCGAGAGAGTCAACCCATACACCCCTTCGTCCTTGTTTGCCATCATGTTCGGTGTTGTTTTTGATAGATGCCTTTGTGTTGGGTGACTCAAATGAAAGTTCTAAAATTTCGGTGATCAAAATGAAAACGTTTTAAAAGTTTAATGATAATTTATATAATTTACCTTTAAAAAAATTAACTGACCACATCAATATTTTTTAACGTATGATAATAAAAAAGACCAAAATAAAAACGAAATTTGTCGACATTTCAGTTAACATCACAACGAGGATTTGGTTTCAACCAACACTGCTCGTTTTTTTTTTTGGGGGGGGGGGAAGAAGGGGGGTCTGAATATCGTCATAAAATTTTAATTTCAAATACAGTAATTATCTTATCTCGTGATCTAGATAAGTTACCTAACTTGTATTTTCTAAAATTATTTATTAATTTTATATTTTTAACGTGTATTCTTCGCTTGATTATCTGAACTTCTAAGAAATGCAGGCCCATTATTTAATATACATATAATATTAAAATTTTCAAAAGAAAAAGCATGTGTAGATGATTAAACACATTATTGCAATATCATAATTAGGGTTAAAAACTATATATGTAACCGTCGGGTTGTTCAGTCAGATTTTTTTGAATTGAATGCACTAATTTTATTAAATGAGGATATATCTGAAATTACAATAAAAGTTCACAACTTATTAAATAAAACACATAATCAAAATATATTCTTAGTAAACAAAACTAGACTTGAAACAAAATATAAATACAAACATCACCGTAGATTGACGACGAAAGATAAAACCATCAACAAATAACATAAAAATATATACTATAATGAGGTACGTTGACAACAATGTTATTACCACAACTCAATCGCGAAAAAGGAACGGTGAATGTAATCGTGTATCCAAATCCATTTTGAAAGTCCGAGTCAGGGAGATCATCAACATAATAAAAAGAGCGTCATCTTGATCAGTCGTGGTGTCGTCAAATCCAACCTTAATAAAAAATTAAAATAAAAAATAAAAAAAAACATGTCAAAAGGCAGAAAAAACGTACCGAAAGGTAAAATAAATCGTGTCACAAGAACAGAATAATTTATTGAAACTAAAAAATAAAATAAACAAAATAATAATTCTCGACAGTCGGCGACCAGTATTAAAACCAGTATTACTGTCAGCGTTTAAAAGAAGAAAAATAAGAAAAAAAGTAGTCCCGTGCGGCTAGGGTTGTTTTTGAGAAAAAGAATGGAATATTAAGAACGTTGTTCAGTCGGATTTTAAAAAACTATATATGTGTATATTTTTATTAATATTTTCTGGTTATTGATATCTTTATTATGTTTTAATTTTAGATTTTGGTATTTTAGTTGGATATATAGAATTATCTATTAAAACATTGAAGGGTTAATTTTATTCCGTTAAAATTAAGAACCGGCCGAATTAATCAAAATTATTCCGAGTATGATAAACTATTTATAAAAGCTTTTGAAATTCAATTAAGGGTCGATGATTTCAAAAGTTTAGTTAATTTAATTAATAAAAATTTTAATACAGTTGATAACTGAACCAGTCGTTTAAACACTTTTAGAAATTTAATCTTATCGGGTTTGTTTCTTTAATTCAAGGCAGTGATTGAAGTCGATCGATGATTACTGCGCATGCATGCTCATTTCACAAACAAATTCTTTGACCTTTTATTATTTTAGATAAGTTTCATTTTGTGATTCAAAGTTGTACCAAAATTTAATTTTGTTCACTTCTAGACATCAAAATCAATAGCGTGTCCAAACAAGGACGGCCAATTTATATAGCTAACTAGCAAATGGTACATACATAAACCGGAATAACAAGGGAATTTACCTATAGGTCACAAAAGATATATAAGAAGAATTAAGCACGAGTTGTTCCGGGATCGAATCCGAAATTGAAGTTGATCGGAGGTTTGAACACAAACCTTTCGTTACTCCATTAGTAACTCAATCGACTATTTATTTTTATGTTTAAACTATAAACTCTAAACTCTAAACTTATGCTATAATACGTTCATATAATTAAGGTCTAGTGATATGACTTTATAGTGCGGGATTAAGTGGAGTTTGGTCCAATTTGAGCTACCGGATGAGAAAAATTAAATTAGTTATGTAAATGTAATTTATAATGTTTTGTTTGGAAAAAAATATTTTCTTATTTATTTTGGAAAAATATTTATTAATTAAGTAGCCTTTAAGCCAATCATGTTTAATTAGGGTAGCATAGTGAGAATAATAATATAGATAGGCATGTTAGGCAGATTGTGTGTACTAAAGGAGCTATCCATTTATTTAAATGGATATTTTTGATCTTATAATTAGACAAAGAAAATGACCCCTCAAAATCTTTAGGTTAAACTCATTCGAACAATGATTTTAGCTTGAATTCGAAATATTTTATCATTTTTATATTAAATTTAAATAAAACCGAATCAATTTAAAATAAAATTTTCGTATTCAAATTAGATTGAATCAAATCGAACCATATAAATTATTTGATGTGTGGATAAATAAATATCCATTTATAATTATATAGTATCCACTTTAGAAAATTCTTTTTGGATTAAGCTTAGGACAAAGACATATTTAGACTAAATTAGCTATCCACATCATGTAAAGATTGAATGTCTGGCTGCAAAAATGGTCGGAATTGGGCAGCAATAATTTTGATGAAGAAAACGTGGCTAATGACAACACACTCAATCAAAACTTTTTAGGATTCATCAACCTTCAAAAAGATTTTAGTATTTGTTTTAAATGAAGAAAATGACTTGATGTAGCCATCACCATCATGTTAGGGTTAGGGCAAGGCGTCCAAGTTCTTTGTCCCTTTTCATGGTCGGAATACCAAAATTTCCTTGAAATTACATGTGAGGAATTAATAAAGAATTAATGGTTCATCGACAACCAGTTGGTATAGTAGGATGAGACGTTATGTCTTTTAAGTAAGATTAAGAATTCAAACTTTAATGTTAGGAGGGTCGCCCTTTATTATGAGCCTCTGTAAAACTCGATTTGAATTAGTCGAAAAATAAATAAAAAAAAACTAATACTTAAACAACAAAAAATAGTTGAATATTTTTTTAATAAATTAGCATAAAACAACGGTTTAAGTTCACGTGTTTATTAAAATTGACCTATTTTTTAATTTCGTAAAGTGAAATTTATGGTTTTTATAAATTAAAGATAAAAAAAAGCATGAAATTCGGAATTAAACCAAGACTTTTATTCTTTGAAAGAATCCAAATAAGTTACTATACATTGTTGTTGAATAATAAATACCTCAAAATTTGGCAGTTTCTTTGAAAGGAGGATCCGAAAACAACTACTGAAACAGAAATAGAAAAGAGTAAATAATAGTGGACCGCCTGCAAAATTAATGGACTTTAAAAGAAAGGTAGCAATGAGAGTCAAACATGTACTATTTAAAGATTTAAAGGGTTGAAACCAACGAGGGGTACTAGTATAAAACTAGATAGCATTTATTTTAAGAGACTCCTATATAATAATTTTATCTGTAAAGTGTGTATATTGTCAAATAATTATTAATATATATGAACAAATATTATTTTATAATCATTTTTAGACTATTAAACAAAATTTAAAGTGTTTAAGAAATTTAAAATTTTAAAGTATAATATCATTTTATTTTCTTAATATACTTTATCATTAGTCTAAAATTATTTTTTTCTATTTTTTTCTTTATAACATTTAACTTAACACATTTTGATATACTTCTAGGCTCCATGCAATCGCTTATACTACACGTGCTGATAAGTTATAACAACAATTGGATTCAAATGGTTCATTTTAATTAGAATAAATAACACTATTGGTTGCTAAATTATTCTAGTTTTCTTGTTTTGAACACTAAATTATTACTTAATGCAAAACCGTCACTAACGTTATTATTTTTCCTATTTTGGCCACTAATATCACTTTTTTCCTATTTTGATCATTAATCTATTGTTTTTTTCTTGTTTTGATCACCAAACTATTGCTTTTTCTATAAGCTTTTTAATAGAAGTGATCAAAATAAAAAAAACACAATGTTAGTGACAATTTTGTCAAAAATAATAGTTTTATAACCAATATATATATAGAAAAATATGAATAGTTTAGTGACCAATGGTGTTGTTTACCCTTTTAATTATTTGTTTTTATTTTCGGCTAGCAATTGATTTAGTGGGATAAAATTTTAGGATTCTTTAATAATACAAAAGTGTCAAATACTAAATGAAACAAACTGGATTAAGAAGGTCATCCTTACAATGAATCTCTTTAATATTGATCTGATTAGTCAATTAATATATCAAATACACGTGATTATAAAAAAACTACACATCAATATCCATTTGTCAGAAAATTGCAGCAACATCCAATGAAGCTTTGGCCCCACGTATTGGTTTTCGTTGTTTTCTTGGAAATCAAAACTTTTAACATCTCTCATAAATTTTATCAAAAGGTTGGTAACATTAAAATAAATAAATAAACATATGGTAAAATCAATTACATCATTAGGTGCATATGAATATAATCTATCTTGGATACTACTTATCATGTTTGTGTGGAAAACCAAAAGTTGATTAATTTAGGGTAAAGTAATTTGTACTAATCAACAACATAATTATAGGTAATAATCAGCTTTGCTAAAGAAATTTCATGTGAAAACAAGGACCACTAATTGGAAATTATTTAGGGTAAATTTTGAAACATAAGAAAAAAAGACTAAATTTTTTGTTTGATAATAATCTATAAAAAAATTAATAATTTTAATGATTTAATACTTTAAAATTTAAAAATTTTAATAATTTAAAATTAAAACTATGGTTAGAATCTTTTAATAGAAAACGTGAAAAAAAATATTAAGTAGATAATGATTTACTTATCATTTAATGGATAATGTTTTCACTAACAATCAATTGGTATAGTAGGACGAAGCACTAGATACTTCAGTTAAGGTCAGATGTTTGAATCTTAATAATGTGAATAGAACAAATTGAGTTGAGAGAATCTTTGCAGTATCCAATCTGAATTATTTAACAAACGAGTTTCTATGTATAAATATGCTAGGATGGTAGTTGATAGGATCTTAGTTCAGTCGATACTTTTTGGAGGTATGAGTTCGAATGAGTTTAAATTTAATTACTGTCAATTTAAAAGTTTAGACGAATTATTAGTAGCTTAAGTATTGTATCAAAAAGTTATAGTAAGGTTAGGGGTTCAAAATCAGGCGTTGTGAATAGAGCAAATTGAATTGTGAATGTTATTTTATAACGGGGCCTCTAGAATACCCTAATTAGTTACTCAATGAATTGGATATAGTTAGTTAAAAAAAGTTACAGTAAGGTGATATCAAATCAATCGGTCTCAATGAAAAATCTAAATTTACTCTTAATGGGGTATATATCAGTTCATTTCGTGTTGGAAAGATTGAGATAAACTAAAAGAAGGGGTTTAAAGTAAAATAAAATGCTAAAATGAGATGAATTAAATTATGAATTTACTATAGGTGTTAAATGTAATTTGCTTATTAACTAAAAAGTTAGAAAGGGACTAAATTGAATTATTAAATTTTAAGACACTAAAATGACCATTATATCATTTAACCAAGAGCTCAAGCCCCGTACTTGTCCTCCTAACCTTGTTCGGCACCTAAGTCAACAATCTTGCATTTTCAACAAAAGCTTACGTTTGGTAAGTCAAATATACAAACAAATCAATTTGGATACAATAAAATTTTAAAATGTTAATTTAGGAGATGAAGTGTTTGATCCCTTACTAAAGGATTTGATTATTAATATTATGAATGGATTAAACGGGATCAAGAAAGTCGTCATCATAATAAACTTAAATATATTTGATCTGAATTGATCAATTAATTAATTTAAATATAAAAAATAGTTTTTTTGAAGGGTCCATTATCATCTAACCTAAAAAAAGCAAAAGCACTTTTATCAATGAATATTTCCTATTTATTATAATTTAGCCACCCACTTTAAAAGGCTCCCAACACACTTGTGCTAGAGAGATGAGCTGTTTTCATTTCATGTTTAAAACATCACATTTTCTTTACGAAATTAGTAGCACGTAAGACATAAAGAGAATAATGAAAAAAAGGGACAAACCCTAATAAGGATAATGATTGAGACTAAAACTTTTAAATTAAGGATAATTTATTTGTGTGTTTTTTCCAATAAAGATCTTCTATTACCTATCGTTAATTTTAACAATCGATTTTTCGCTAATACAATGATTTACAAAATATATAAAACTTTTAAGTTTTAGATCATACGAACAAATTTTAACCATATATATTTGAAAGCTTTTTGAATAATCAAGGGATATGCCAATGGTTGGCATATAAAACCGACCATATAAAAGAAAATAAAGAGTGGCTGCCTAGCTAGCTATTGTGGCTTTTGTTGCTATAACCCCCCACAAGCGTTTACTTTTAAAAGCTCACCCACCTTAAAGCTTATGAGAAAAATCCAAGTCGGTTCGATTAATACTTAATGTATCGATGCTATATAATTTTATATTTTATTAGTTAGCTAAATGATGTTATGACATAAAGAAAAAGATTTATAATAATATGATGTTATCTGATTCATTAATGTTGTATAAAATTATATAATATTAGTGTATCAAATATCTATTTATAAATGTACATGTTTCTTTCTTATTATGTGTTAACCGAATCTTAATTCGAGTAAGCGTGTTAAAGTCACAATATTTAGAGAAAATAAATTTAAACATGTTTAAATATATAATAACCAGAGAATCAAATGAGAATACAAACAAACAAATCAAGCACTTTGGCCACGAAACCCTATATATGCACACATAATGTTGAGTACTTGATAGCACAATGTACAATGAACATTGGATGGGACCAATCATGAACTTGGCTAATCATCTCATCTACATTGGTTCCATGCTTTTGTGTATTTTGATGTACATTATTGTATCCTTCCTTTTTAGGGGTTAGGGTTATTTTTTGTCATCTTTTAAAGGTGGTTAAAGTGAAACCCTAATGGGATATGATGGAGCAAACAAGGCAATAATTGAAGAGATGACCACAAAAGAAAAAGAGAGAGAGAAACAGTGAAAAGATGAATAATAGGGGCCAGGCGGTGGTGGGATGTGGGAACCCCATCAATCTACACATACTACAAGTATCTATCTTTGTTGGCGGTGGTGGCAAGCAATTAACTCCAATGTTTCTTTTTTTCTTCTTTTTTTTAATTGTATTCCTAATTCTTTAAGATTTTGTCTTGACTAATTTAGAACGATTTACATTGTACACTTGATTTTGGTGGGTGAATATTATAATAAAAATTTCATGCATATACAAAATCTCGAATTTAAAACATACTTAAGCGGTACTAAATTACTTACCGCTTAGACCGATTGATTTTCTTCTTCTTTAATTTGATGTGTGCATTTACTTTTTCCACTTTGAAAGTGCGTGTGTGAGAGGGAATTCAATTAGGGGAGGATGTGTTAGATATATAGGGTGGGGGCATTGTGTGGGTGATTAAGACTGCTCTATACTTATCTATCCCACTCCCATTTTTGTGCATGGATGTATATGACTATGATGATGGATGGTTCAAAGAATTAAGAGATTATGATATTTTATATAATTTATTAAATTGAGATATTTATTTAAAAAAAAGTATAATAATTTGTTGTGTATGTGGTAAATTAATTTTTAAATAAAAAATTATTTTAAATAACTTAAAATCTATGTAGTACAACATTTTATTTTTCACGTGTGTTTTATCACTAGTTAAGAATTATTTTTTGATTTTTTTTACAAGTATTCAATTTAACTCACTTAAGTTTTTTTAAAGAGTCCTGTATGATCGTTTTTATTAAATTTATCTAAAAACAAATTTTTTTATCCTTATACATATAATTTATCATTTGATCTAACAAACATCGATATAATATCATAAATATGATCAACGGACACTCATGGCGATTGTGGTATGCAAGATTTTAGCTATCATTTCACATAATAAATGTGGGAAAAGTGGGGGGGCCCGAAGTTTGGTCGCTGGGAGAATTTTGGATTTATGGAGGATCATGACTTGTCTCTCATCTAATTAATCAAACGAAAAAGTGTTAAAACTATACCTTTTGTTTTAGTTTGATGTTTAACACTTTTCTAGGGCTATTTTTATATCTAACGTTTTATTACGTAATTTAGATTGAATTTTTTTATTAACGGTCGTTAAAAAATTTATGTTATCCAATTAAAATATGTCATGTGGTCTATTTTATATATTTATTTAATTTCTATTTTTTTTAAAAATACAAACTTTTTAAAAAAACTACAAAGTTTTAATTTTTCAATCAAACCCTCAAATCACATCTCTCTCGTCGTCCGGCATCCCCTATACGCTGACGGTTCACCGTTCACCACCCAAGAGTCGAGTACCTCACCATTCAACATTTCCAATCTCTAATCGTCGATTCAATTGGTTACTTCTTTTTTATTTTTGGATGTTCGTCGACGAAACAATTGTCGGTTCATTTGTCAGTTTTCGTCGGTGGGATGATGAGGGTTTTAGTAGTAGGGGCCGACGAAGGCAAGAGTAGCCGTTGGTGGTTGAATCGGTGGTGGAAGGGGAGGAATCTAGGGATTTGAGATTTCAGTTTGAGGGGTTTTAGAGAAATTGAAGTTTTGGGTTTTTTTATAAAATTAAGTATTTTATTATTTTTTTTAAAAATAAAAATGATAGAAAATATCAGAATATGCCACATGATATGTTTTATTGGATAACGAAAAATTTTAACGGTTGTTGACAGAAAAATTTAATTTAAATTACAAATTTAAACGTTAAACACCAGAGTAGACTCAAAAAAATATTAGACACTAAACTATAACAAAAGATATATGTTATACACCTTTTTAACTATTAAACCTTAATCAAACTCTCATTAATCTTTTGGCATCAATCGCAATACAATCAATGCAATGCATGTGGTTGACCTTCAATAATGGATATAATTTGCTCATTGTACAATGTATTTACGACACTGCAATTTTCATGGAGTTTAAACATTTTTTTACTAGCCCTTCTACTTTTTACCTTTGTGGAAAAAATGATGCCCCAGTATGGCACCGACAAATGGGATTGTTTGGAAAGCAAGAAAAAACCACCATCCATGTTTTCCTACATGAAATCATGTCTTGCCATTGTTCATTATGATTGTTTTTAAATGTTATCCGGACTTGATTGCTGATTTCTCGAGTTAAAAATTCAAACACTCTATCAACCATTACGTAAACTATTAACGTTAATTGAACTCAACGAGTGATCTCAGTGAAAAAAAGAAGATGATTTTTATCTTAGAAAATCATAGTTCAAGCAATTATATCTGTAAGGTGTGTATGTCTTATCAAAAAGTAAAAAAATATAAACATATATTACCTTATAAATCACCTTAATGCTATTAAAAAACTATTGACATAAATTATATGGTCTATAATGTTTAAAATAATTTTTACACAAAAAATCATATATTTAATTTTTTAACAACAAAAAATATAAAAATTACATCAAAAGATATATGTATATAGAATCTTCCTAGCAAATATATGAATTAAATATGTATTTTGTATTAATTGCATTACATTCAAATTCATTGAACTAATTAAGTGCATAGAAATCAGGTATTTAGACCTTTTTTTATTAATTATTAACTTATTTCTTAAAGTTGCCACTACCAACCATCGACACACATTACAATTGCAGTAAATAGATCCGTTTTTTTAATACTAAAATCTGGTATTTATCCCTTTATTTACTAATTGGCATTTTAAATTTCTAAATAAACTTTCAAAAAATAAATTCTAAACAAATTCAATTCATGAACTTTTGCATGAACTGTCATTCATTCTTTCTTGTTTATAACAAAAATTAATCTTAATTTTAAATGAAATAAGCACAATAAAAACAAAATTTTGAGCATACTCTTATATATATATATGGATATGATACACTTACACTGAACGTAAAACTAAAAGTTTTGTACGTTATTTTATCATTAGATGGGGAAAATTGATGGCTAAGGTTAAGTTTTTTTTTTCAAGTGATAATCTTCACATAACTCATTGTTAATCTCAGCCATCCGCTTCACTCATCCAACGATAAAAAAAACATGTAAAAGTTAAAAAAATTTACACTGTGTAATTGCATCGTATCTATATTATATATACATGGGTTAGGATCCACTTACATGGTGTAAAACTCATTTAGTTTTACACTTTTTTTGACCGTTAGATAATCGTAATTAATGGCTAAGATTATTTCCTTATCTTTTTTCTCAAGTGATAATCTTCACGTTTTCTACTGTTAATTTCATTCATCCATTTCACTCATCTAATGGCCATGAATTAGTGTAAAACTAAATGAATTTTACGCCATGTAACTGAATCTCATCCCATATATAATTACAATAGCCTATTGAAAAAAAATCGTCCTAGATGTAGTATTTTTTTTACAGCATGATGCTTTTTAATAATCAATATTAGATTCATCATTGTTAATTCAGATTGAATACCAAAGAAATCCGTTACAAGGATACCTTTTCAATCTAATTTATTTATTTTTGGACAATACAATTTATTTCATTTATAACTTGCAAATTTTAACTCTTTTATTAATTACTGTTATTATTATTATTATTTATTTATTAGATGGAAATGCTTTCAATTTCCATAAAACATCTTAAGACAACTTAATTATGATGTAATAAATATGTCAAGACATTAATATTGTCGTCATTACGGTATTTATTTATTTTTAAATATCATTCGTTTGGGACTGAAATTAAACTGAAAAATAAACAAATGTTTGAGCAATTAAAGAGTCACATTAATAGTCTTACCTCTCTAACTATTATCATGCCAAACCAATTGAACTCCTAACCTGTCACACAAATTTGCCTACTTTATTCAAGTAAAATATAATATATAACTTTTGAACTCAACAAGTGTTATAGTAGAAAAATAGATGATATTTATCTTAAGAGATATGAGTTCAAATCGTTCTTTTTTTGCAAGGTGTATGCGCATTGTTAAAGGATTAAATATATATATGAACATATACTACCTTGTAATCACATTTAGACTATTCATATATATATATATATAAATTTGTTCTAATAATAATGATTACTGTAATTTTAAAAGATAAAGCTTTTATAGTAATGTGGTCAGATGAGAAAATTCAAGTAAAAAAAAATGCACAAACTAAAAAAGCTCTAATTGAAATAGAAAGGACTATTTTTTCAATCTTTATAAAAATAAAAGGATGTAATAAAAAATTAGACCAAATTTCAGACACCAAGATAATGATAAAAAAAAACTAAGTAGAGAAACGGGAAAATAAAGGGTCCCACAAGAGATTAGTCCATTATTGTAATCCTAATTGCCCGTACACAGACACCAAGATAAAAATAAATAAAAAATAAGAAAAATGGGACAAACAAAGACAAAGGTAGAGAAACGGGAAGCCGCAAACGTAGACCGGAGGAGAGTATCTTCATTTATCTTGATAAAAAAAAAGGGTTATTTAATAACTAAAAAAAGAAAGGTCCCACGCTTCACATATGCGAAAAAGTAGCTGGGGTCCACTACTGTGGTCACTTCCACAACGCAACGGGCCCCATTCATCTGTTTTAAATTTTATTTTATTTTATTGAAGAAGTTGTTGATAGAGGGAGCTTGGACCGTATAGAGAGGCTTACGTGGCAGGGACTGTCTAGTGATAACACGTGGCAGATATGCCGCACGTCAGTTACTGAGATAAATATAAATATGTGTGACGGAGAGACAGCCCATAATTCAGTTTTTGGTTAAAAACACTAAATCCCACGTTTGACTGAACCGAAAAAGTGAAAAGCGTTTAAAATTCCCTTTTTACTCCTTGTAACTCTACCTTTTACCGGGACAAATACGAGAGGGCAATTAATAAATGTAAATTTTTGATACAAACAGTATAAAATTATTTTTATACGAGTTTATATATTATATTATAAAATTTAAATGTTAAAATTTTAATTTTAACCTTAAAAAATTAAACCCAAAAATTATATCTTACACCTTAAATTCTAAATTATATAACTCAAATTCTAAAATCTTAAACCCTAAAATTAAAAGCCACTTGTAAATTTTACACAAATGTATCAAATTTTTCGCAGTAAAACCCACGTTAATAAAAGTAAAAAAGGTATAATTCTTCTTTCAGTACTTGTACTCTTATCAAATTTAAATGTTTAACTTTTTACTTTTTAATCCAGGAATTTATTTTATCCACCTTTTCTATTTAGTAATTTACTTTTAATTGGTAATATCGGCACAAGGATTCTATTAAATTATTTATTTGATGCCATCGGAAGGTGCCATTGATTATTTTTTAAACCAATTATAATTTTAATATTAATCTTACCTAAAACTAAAAGGGTTGGGGAAGAGGAGACTCTAGGAAAAAGAAAAATGTGCTTATAGTGGATTTATAACCTATGACCTAAGGAAATATAAAGAAACAAAAATAAGTAGCTTGACCAACAGTTCAAATATGTATGCTCGAAGGTGCTATCGATTATTAAATGAAGAGTCTACACAATCAATTTATGAAATTAAAAAAATGGAACCAGATTTTAAATATGCAAAGAATAGAGGGATCTAGGATTGAATTAGACAATAAAGGGAGAGAGTATATGATATCTAATCTAAAGGGACAAAATCTGCCACTGCCACTGCCACCGCATGTTTTACTGATTAAAATATTAAAAAAATGGAAAGTCTTTTTTGACTGTTTCTATCTTTTTGGTCCCATCACTATTAAAAACCAAACCCTAATAAATCTGTTGTTGCTTCATTCATCTCATTTTCTCCTCCTTCAAGGCCAAAGAACTCTCCTTATATCTCTCTCCCTTTCCCTTCTTTCACTTATATATTGTTTTCAGACAAAGCACAAACGTAGAACCATAGATTCAAATGGCGGTCGAAGCTCCGAACATGAATCTTTTCCCTCCTCAGTTTATCTCCAACGGGTAAACTTCAAAACAATCCATCTGGACCATCTCTGTTTCTGTACAAATTATGGGTTTTGTTTTGTTTTTCATTTTGTTAACATTTTGTTGTTGTTGGAACAGAGATTTGATGAAGGTTAATCATGGGGGTGGGAATCTGTACAATACACAGATGAACACTTGTGTTCCTTTGGCGAATACAATGCAAGAAGCTGCTGTTTTTCAATTTCTTTGCCGAGGTTCGAACAACAAAGCCGACAGTGGTTTAACGTGTAACATGAATGTCCCAGTCTCGCCGGCTCCGAGGAAGAGGCCGAGAGATGCGTCGTTTATCAATTGCTCTAAAAAGAACAAATCTTTGGGTGTTTGTGCTTCATCTGTTGTTGAAGATGATGTTTTCTGCCAGATCCAACAGCAGCAGAAGCAGGAAATTGATCGTTTGATAGCTCAACATGTAAGTTTTTGGATTTAAAAAAGATCGTTTTTTTTTCCAATGGAGTCGGTTTGTTGATGGTTTTTTTTTTGGATTACAGATTGAAAAGGTGAGGGCGGAGCTTGAAGAAAAGAGGCGGCGGCAATCGACGGTTTTGATGACGGCGGTGGTGAAGAAACTGAAAGAGAAAGACGACGAGATTCAGAGAATGGGGAAACTGAACTGGGTTCTTCAAGAAAGGGTGAAAAATTTGTTTTTAGAGAACCAACTATGGCGGGACTTGGCACAGACGAACGAAGCCACGGCCAATTCTCTACGCACCAATTTGGAACAAGTACTTGCCCATGTCGGCGAGGAACAACGCCTCGCCAACGGCGCAGCGGATCATTTGGTTGATGACGCGCAGTCTAGCTGTGGAAGCAGCGATGAAGGGTGGCGTAAGGTGGTGGTGCCGCCTCAACAACAAGAGCAGGCGGCGGCGAGGGCGGTGGAGGATGGTAAACGGAAGTGCAGAAAGTGTGGGGAGAAGGAGTCGAGTGTGCTGTTGCTGCCATGCAGGCATCTTTGTCTCTGTACAACGTGTGGGTCCACTCTGGTAGGCACTTGCCCTGTTTGTGACTCTGTCACCAATGCCAGTGTTCATGTTAACATGTCCTGAAACCAATTTTTTTTTGGTCTTTTTTAGTTTTTCAGTTTTTAGTGAAAAAAAAAACAGGAAAAGGGTAAAAATGCAAATATGGTTCTAAGAAATGGATAATAGATTTTTTTTAATTGCCTCTCTATTTATTTAGTTCAAATTTTTTGTTCAATTCGATAATTATAGCCGTCACTGTATTTAAAATAAAATGAAGTGTTATATATTCAAATCGAAATCTTATTTAAAAAATATCAAATTTTTACTCGATCTAACATAGATTGATTTTTTAATATTTTATTTTCAGCATTTTTATGATGAGATGGGAGAGCCCACGCGGTGTTTTGGTTGTGACCACTGAGAAATGGTGTTTCATGACCAAACTGTCAAAGTAAATTTGTCCAAGTTGAACCATTATTTTCATTTAATAAGTTGGGACACATAAATATTATAAAAATAAATATTAATTTATAAATTTTTTTAAAAAAATAAATATATAAATTTTAAAAAATTCAAGGTGAACACAAATTTACCTTACACCACACAAAGATCCGCCATTGATCATGTGCCCAAATATTCTACAAAATAAACTTACCTTTGAATAAAAGAAAATTCAAGGTGAGGCAAAAGCAATTATGGGACTAACAAAGCTATCATATTTAGGCAACATAAGTACTATTAGTTGCCTTTTCTTCTCATTCATGAAACTTGCCATCCCTCTCTACTTTGAATTAAATGAATGGTATTAATTAAATTGCTGTATATACCCACTAAGGTTACCTTAGTGTGCCTACCTACTTAATTAAGACTTAACTGTCGGATTATATTAAGGAAATTTATTTTATATCGATTTGAATTTTATCTGTCATGTGAACCCATTAAGTAATCTTAGTAAAAAAAGAACATTTTTTTAGGAGACTTGAGTTCGAGTAGTTTACCTGCATGATGTATGTTTTTAAAGGGCTAATATTAAATAACATATACTATTATGTAATCACTCCAGAATCTTTTTACTGGTTAGGATTTAGTATAGCTTAAAATTTAAGGTTTAGGGTTTAAAGTTTATGATTCAAATATGTATAGTTGTGTAAACTAAATTTTACATATCTAATTGACTAACTAATCCAGATCGGATAGAGACCTATCATGAGATAATCCTCTCAACTCAATTTGTTTCATTCACAACACCAATACTCAAACTCCCAACCTTACTTAATAAATCTAATATATTGTCTCACTAAACCAATTAATTATTGGTAGATAATTACTCTTATATTAATATATCTAATCCAACTATCTAAGAGGGAGAGGTGAGGTGAGGTTTGGTTTGATTAGCTCTGCTATTGATGTCATTATTAATATTTAATAAAAAATTAGGTCCATTCGTGTTTTCATTAATATTTGTTTGAAAAGTTAAATTACAAAATGTTGGGAGGGATAAAATATAAATTTATTATTGCATTAATTTAAAATTTTATAATTTGCAAGAGACCAAAGTATATATTTATCATTTTAGTGGCCAAAGTCCCTGAACTTCTTGCAGTAAACACATGAATTTGAACTTTAATTTTAGTTAATTTTTGTTGGATATAAATTATTGAATTGCTGAACCATTTGTTAAGTTAAAAGCTTTTATTAACCATAAAGAACCGCAAAACGTGACTTATTAAAAAACCTCTCTAATTTAAGTAGAAAAAAAGACTGCAACGTTTCGCGGCCATAATATTAGAACAAAACCATAGTTCACGACTACATAACAAACAAAACACAACCCGAAAGAACCAACCAACCATTAACAAGTCATTCACACGAGATATACCTTTCTTAACTAAAGAATCTGCAAAAGAATTGCTTAACCATTGATCTGCCCAACTATTTAATAAGGTTTCAATTGGACCACTTTCTTAATTTTCGTAAAATATGAGGATCAAATTTTAACAAAACAAAGTAGATAACTTGACTTCTCAACTTTCATTAAGTATAGGATGATTTTTTAGAAAAAAAAAGATTTTAGTTTCAATATAATTTTAAGGATAAATGCAACATCTAATAACTAAAATTGAAACTTTTCATAACTTCATTCGCTAAAACGATAGAAAAAAAATCCAAATTCATGAACTAATGCGAATAAAAAAAGTTCATGGATCACATTTAAAAAAACAATTAGGGACTAAATGTTCATTTATCCTAATTTTCAAAATTCAGGGATCACATTTGAATGTTTATAATTAAATTCTCTCTCAATTTTTAAAATTCTTATTAAACTTTTCAAAATTTCAAAAATATTAATTAAACTCCAATTTGTTTTTGAAAAAAATGCAAACTAAACCTTTAATTATTTAAAAAAAATTATTTTAATCCTCTATTTTTTATAAAAATAAATAAATAAATTGGCCATTCTAAACTTTCTCTCCAAATTTCGAATAGTGCATTAATGGAGAAGCTGACACATCATGCCATATGAGACTGACACTGAAATAGAAAAATTAGACTCAACCCCCTGAACCCTGCTGGTTGAAAGTAAATCTATACATTAAAAACACAACAAAACAACAGTGTACTGCAATAATAATTACTATATGTGATGTGGGAAATCTGCATGGCAAATGGCAATGGCAGTACCATAAGTCCATAATAACTTATATTACAGCGTAGAATACAAGGTAAAGGCAAAGACAAAACACAGAAAAAAAACATAAAACAAATATGAAATAGATACCATAAGAATTATGGCATGCCATACCCTAAAACCAAGTTAAAGTAATAAAAAAAACTGTAAAAAGATTTGTAGAACTGGTTGGTGTTTCATAAAATAAATGTCTCTATGTGCTGTGTTGTGTGTCAGCAGATATATCATTGAACCCCACAAAGAGATCCTTTGTAATTTCATGTGCCTCAAAATTAGCATCATTCACTGGCCATTTCATGTTCATCCACTTGGCTTTTGTTTGTATTTGTGTACGGTTTCCAACCTAACTTGGATGAGTTATCTTATGGTTTTATCTTTTGAAAATGGCACGTCATGAAGGGAAGATGGCACATGTTATAGATAAAATTAGGATTAAATATTAGAATTTGAAAAAGGGTCAAATTAGAGACGAAATCAAGATTGAACTACGAGGGAACGAATTGATTAATTTTATAATGAACGAGGTCTTAAAAAATAATTAAACCATGAAAATTAAGTTAATTTTATTAATTTTAAAATTATAAAATCTTAAAAAGTAATTAAATTAAAAATGAAGGGTTAATATTTGATTTCAATAATTTTAACTGATATGATATTAAAAATAATAAATTAAAAATTTCGAGACGCGCAAAAGCTTAATTGCTACGGTCTTAATTTGAAACTAATGAGTTAAAATTAAACCATAAACCAAATTGTCTAACTTTAAAGCTAATATGAACCTAATGAGTATTTAAATTCAAAAATTGATTAAATATTAAAATTTAACTTAGTAGGGACAATCTATAATTTATATAACTAATGATATCGTAGAAACAAAAGAGAGAATTAAGACAAATTAAAGTAGAAGGATTAGTCAATTAACTAATGTCATAGCGGTACTTTTGAGAAGAAAATAATAATTCTGTGACACTCGTGTGTGTGATTTATCATATATGTCTTATAAAATATCTCTTTTAATCACTTGCTCTAGAGGTAATTGACTCATATTTTAAACACGAATTTGAACAACTCATTTCCCTGTTTGAAAATAGTGTAAGAACCACAATTTTACCGATCAAAAATCATTTACATATCCATCGATGAGTCGATATCAATAGGCAAAAATGACACATATATGTGGTGTTCATAGGACAACGTGTGGGTTAGAGTTAGAGACACATCTTTTACGCATAAATAGACAAAGAGATAGCGCAGTGTCCAAGGGAGGTGAACAATCAATAATCAACCCCTCCAGAAAAGCAAAAAAGAACCCTAGAAACACGCCGAGGAACTGCAGCAAAAAGTGTAAGAAGATAGTGGGGGCTGGCTGGCTGGCTGGTTCTCTCGATTATGGAACGGTGATGGGTCCAAACCCTTTGGCTTTTACCACCATTTTTTCTTTTTCTGTTGCAGTCCCTGCAAGTGCAGCAGATGATAAAGAAAGGGTAATAAATAATCAATGCAGCACTCGATTTTCCTTTTGTGTGTGTTGGGTTGTTTTGGAAGAGAACTGTGTTGTGTTGTGTTGTGCTAATCTTGGAGGGTGCAAAGCCGACAAAAATCAGAGAAAAGATTGAGAAAGATGATGAAGCCTTGTGGAAAAAAACAAATGGGTAAAAAAAAACCAAAGGTGGTGTGTGTAACTGTGTAATCCTTACGCACGAAAACAAAGATATAAAAAAATAAGAATAATAGGTCCAATTCTTAGTTTCATCCTTTCTTTTATGAAAATCCAGATGTTAATCTCTTACTTTAATTCGTTAGATTTTGTTATTCGAAAATGAATTATTAGGAGGGAAAAATATTTTATACACTAGCGGTAAAAATTATATTTTTTACAAGCGTTTATTTTTTATAGTTTAAGATTAGAGTTTTAGTGTTTGTGGTTAGCTTTTAATGTTTGTGTATAAATTCTATGATTTAAAGTTTAAGGTTGAAATTTTATTGTTTGTTTTTAGGTTTTAAGGTTTGTGAATAGATTTTATGGTTTAAAGTTTAAGATTTAAAATTTATGAGTTAGAGTTTAAAGTTTTTAAAAGCAACATGTGGCAGCTTTAGAAGTATGATGTAGAAAAAATCTTTCAATTTATGGTAATCAAATAATTAACTTTATTAGGAGTTAAATTACTAAATATAAAAAAAGACTATTAAATATTTTTGAATAATTTTTATTTAAGAGGAGAAGAAAGAGAAAATCTATTCATAATGTCTCCCGCATCTAAGGAGATAAAATGTGTCAACAGAAAATTTTTAACTAATTATTTTAAAGATTGTTATAAAACTGTTAAATATTTAATTCATCTTTAAAAATAAAATTTAATTTATCTAATATTTAAATTTATAAAGACTTAAATTATCCTCGGACAAAACCTTGAGCACTCTTTAGTTCTGTACCTATTGATGCTCGTAATTTATAAAATTGAGAACCTAGTCTAATTGTTCATAGACATGTAGACTTGAACCACTGATTTTTACTAATTTGTAGCATATAAATCATTGAACCGTTGAGTTTAATTATGAATTTCTCCCTATGTAAAAATTGAGAAAGTTAATATCTTTATTTTGTTACAATTTGATCTTATTATTTTACGAAAATTGAGAAACGAGTCCAGTTGTTAATAAACATCTAATATGTTGCATATAAATTGTTAAACGGTTCATTTTTACTAATCTTAGCGTACAACTTATTGATTGCTTATTTTTATTAATTCGTTACATATATAGCTAACTATTTGATACACCAACGGTGGAAACTTTTAATTTTTACAAGCACCTTAGTTTTAGAGTTTAGAGACTTACGTAATGTGTATAGTTTAAGAGTTTAAGTTTAGTAGTTTAGAATATAGTGATTGTGAATAGAATTTATAGTTTATGGTTAGAATTTGGTGTATATAGGTTAAAACCTAAATCCCAACATATTGCTTTAAAACCTAAACCCTAACCTCTAAATTTTAAACTTCTAAATCTTACACCCTAAATGATGTCGTTAAACCCTAAAATTAGGGCGTTTATGGAAACTAAAAGTTTTCATTGCCAGTGTATTGGATATAAATCATACATATAAATGGTTGGACTTTTCATAATTCATTACATATAAATCGTAAAATTGCTGCGTTTTAGATGAATAATTTAATGATAAAATTCAATAACATTACTAAATTTAATTAACTTTCCAATCTTCCTAAAGTAAAAGATTGAATTTCTCATTAGACCTGAACAATAATAGCAAAAAGTACCCCATAGACCTGCTAATTTTGGCACTCTTACGTGAGTTCAATTTCAATGACTTGTCTTCGTATGAATGATGACAAAAACCCTTTCATGGGATGGAGGGATCCACGTGAAATGACTTTGCTACTTTTCTTTGCATCAGTCTCATTTTCATGGCCTCAATTCTGGGTTTCCGACACGTACAATCTTTGCCATTTCCATGTTCACTGTTCCCCCCACTTGTTCCATATGTTAATGTTGTGTCATGTTTTTTGGACCCACCTTTTGTCTTTTTGATTTTTTTCATCTTCTTCTTTAGTTTACTTATTTGATTGAAATTGCTTTCTAGGGTTGGCTGTTGAAGACTGTCGTGAAAGGAAGAGTTGGATAACATCTAAAGAAGTAAAGTAGAAGACGCCATGAATATTTCATTCTCTTTTAACCAAAAGGAAGTCTTATTGAGATGTAAGAATGAGAGTCAATACGATTGTGGAACCCTCAATTTGAGTCTTATTGAGATTGATTGCACTTGTTAGGTGCATTGTGAGGGTCCCTAATGTCCTCCAATTATGTACCCTTCATCGGGCGTTTAATTATTAATAAAATTTGTTTCGGCTTAGTAAAAAAATTTAAATACATATCAAATTAAGTATTGTTTTTTTCTCAAATTAAATCTTATCTTTGTTAATTTTGAAGTTAGACGACTTTGTTCTTCTCGTTGTTTAATTTCTCTTTGTCCTTAGAATTCTAATTGTATAGGAAGAACTTTGTGATTATACCAACGTTAACAATTGGATTTAACTATTAAAGTTAAAATTAATAAGAAGATATTACGTCCAAAATATTAGAGTACAATTTCGATGAGACCGACATGAGTAGAAGTATTGATTAATTGTCCAAATCCGATAATCTGCTTGATATTTGTAATTTTTTGAATAATAATATTAAATCTAAATAGAACTCAACCGGATCTACACGATTTTGTTGTTTTTTAAGGTTTGATTCATATATGATATTCCAATGGGGAATAGTGGCTGTCAATTTTACAAATAAAATGTTCGGGAGTTAGTTTCCGACGTTTGTGTATGGAATAATTATCTTAATATAATAATAATTTTATATTAATGAATGATTCTAATATATTAGAAAAAAAAATTGGAATGGAAACCTTTGATTTAAAATATGGTTGATTGTCCGTTAAATCCTGATAATTTTAATATTCCTTTAAAAGATACTAAAAAATAATGGTGTTTAATGATATCTAACGGTGTGTCACCCGTTTTAAGTTTTTTCATAAAAGTATATATCATTATTGATTCAAATATCAATCCTATATACAATGGCGTATTGTTCCTTTAAGAAAAGCTAATGGATGCATTGCTTATTTGCTTTGAGATCATTGTCTCGCAGTGAATATGGGTTATTTCACAAAAACATGGCCAACGGTATTTGCAGAAGAAAGAAAAAATAAGATGCTCTATGCCTCTATCAAGACAACCAGCAATTACTTCATCCCACATGTTTTGCCAACCGTCTATCACCAAACAAGTATAGAAATTGACATTAACCCCACCCCATTTATTTATTCATTTTGGTGCTTTTTTCAGTGCTGGGGACACAATATCTGACACGACATAAGTAGAGGATCTCATCGACTATGTCCATGTCTTTGTCCACAATCTTCGATTCTTTGATTAGGAGCACCATCCATGACAATGAAAATTAGGGTTTTGTTGTTAATTCTTTAAGGTTAAGATTATTCTATCAAAACTAAGAAGATTTTTTTAACGACGTTTATACTCTACTTTGTATGCTTTTTTATAATAAAATTATACAATTATTTCCCTATAAAAAATATTTTATGTAATAATTAATAATTTTTAGAGTTATCATTGAAACACTTATTAAAAAGTGTTATATTAAGATATCAGTAATGATATTAGTCGTGTTAGCCATCAAACATTAATGATATATATATCAATATAGTACAAATGCCGATAATAAATAAGGGGCGTCTCGTAGCACAAATTTTAGTGCCTTCAACTCACTTTCGTCTTGTAGAAATCTGAAATCATCAAAACATATACGTTTCGTCTTCTAACGACGTTTACTCGCAAATATGATCTATAATAAAATAGACATAAATAAAAGGAAATATTAAAAAAGTATGAGGATAAATTCCATTTAGATAAAGGGATGGAAAGGTGTGTCATAACATTTCCATGTAGTTGGGTGTGGGGTTTTGAAGGGGATGAAGTGCACACAACCAACATGAAATATTGACCCAACTAAGAGGCTATGGGTACCCTAGATTGTGGAGTAGGGATACACCTTTTATTGGTACATCACATTGATAATGATGTTTTACTACTTTTGTTCCCTCCACAACACATTTTCTCTTTATGTCATCCCACTCTCAAGAGCAAAGTTAGATAAAAAAGAAAGGATTCTTCCACAATGCATAATCCCTTTATTTGGGAATTTTAAAGCATGTCATGTGTTTACTTTTAAGGCATATATATGTATGGATTTGGTAGTGTTGTGGAAATAAACTGAAGAGATATCATTATTCCAAATGGTGAACACGTCACATTCTCTCTCCCATTAAAAATACATATACTAATCTCCTTTGTGCTAAGCCTCACACCACCTTTTGTGTCCTTTTCAATTGAATTAATGGGGTTTTTTGAAGATTTTGCAGCATCTCAAAGTGTTGAGTGCAAATCAACCCAACACCCATATTGGGATGGAATGATTATGTCTTGCTTTTTGAAGTTTTAAAAAACCTTAAAATGTCCTAGTGACCAACAAAACTCAACTACCCAACATTCATTGTTTTATGGTGGATGGTTTTTTCATGTGGGGTGAGAGAGATTTGTTGAAAATATGAAATGGAATACTTTGAAACTTAGGATATGGGCAACCGCATGTCCTTTTTTCGTAGTTGAATGATCACCTTTTCTGTTGTTAATCAAGACTCTTGGTGTCCGACAATTACATTAGATTCCGACTATATTTAAAGTCA
Organism: Hibiscus mutabilis; assembly: GCA_019671005.1. Classification (NCBI taxonomy): domain Eukaryota; kingdom Viridiplantae; phylum Streptophyta; class Magnoliopsida; order Malvales; family Malvaceae; genus Hibiscus; species Hibiscus mutabilis. The sequence goes on from CM033711.1 coordinate 768,909, forward strand.
AATTAAATTAAATCCCTGAATAAAATACAAAATATTATTTATATTATTTTCACGTACAGAAGACTTAAACTTTAAATTTTACTTTAAAGAATATTAAATTTCTTATTACGAGCGTCGATATCCTTTCTTCCTTTTGATGAATGCATTATTGCTGCTAGATGATGAGATGAGAAGAAAGTTGAGCTAGTTAAGGTATTGACTAGCTTTTGGATCCAATGAACTGAAACTATGAAAACTAATCTATTAGCTTCAAAAATTCTTTAGTGATACGGAAACTGCATTTGCCACGTGGAGAATGTGGCCCCATTATCATAACAATTGGCTGTACCGAGAGGGTGGCGTGGCTATAGGCTATAGCTGCAATGGTTGTTGGACCACAATGAATTGGTCTAAACTCGAATCTTAATGTGACGAGGTCAAGCTTGTGTGCTGTTAAATCCAAGTCCAGAAAACTCTGCGAATGTCAGAAACAAAGCTTTTCATTGGAATCGTCCTTGGGGAAAAGCATGCATGTAGTAATCCAAGATTGAAATTCGTCTAATTCATGCAAATGGAAGTTTGAAGGAAGTAGCTTGCATGTGTACATAGACGAATGATTTCATGGCAGTAGTTTATCTTTTTTTATATAGTGAAAACACTTGCAATCGATGATAAATACTTTAGTTGAATATATACGAATAGAGAGAGTTATTATTTACTTACACTATGTAAATTCAATTAGTTTTATATTAATTTATAGTCATTGGATGGGTGAAATGAATGATTGTGATTAAAAGTTCAAAATAAGGAGATATTTAAGGAGAAAAAATAGGGATGAGCATTTTACCTGACGGACCTAGTCTGGTTTCGACCGACCCGGTCCGATAGGGTCGAACTTTTTAATAAAAAAATTAGGCTCGGGTCAGATTTTTATTAACGGTAAAGTTGGGTCAGGTCGTGTTCAGGTTTAGGGTGGAAAATATCCGACCCGACCCGACCTGGGACTAATTGTGTAATTTTTCTCTAAATATTTTAGGAATATTTATAATAATACCCCTTCTTTAATTATATTTTTATAATTATGTCCTTAAAATTGAATTTTTATTTACAATTTAGTTTTTTAAATTATAATTTTTATGATTAAGTCCCTTAAAATTATTCTTTATACAATTAGGTCCCTAAAAATAAATTTTTTTCTATAGGTCGGGTCGGGTTTAGTGTATTTATTTTTGGGTCGGGTCAGGTTTTAAAAAGAATGCGTTTGGGTCGGGTTCGGGTTTAGGGTATTTATTTTTGAGTCGGGTTCGGGTGGGCCAAAAATTCGACCCGACCCGTGCCCATCCCTAAAAAAAATGAGTGTTTAATCTCCTCCATCCATCCATTTCACTCATCTAATAGTCATGAATTGGTGTAAAACTAGTTGAGTTTTACATTGTATAAGTGAATCCTATCTAATCTTAGCCTATATGTATAGGGTTATATTTTGATATACAAGCTGTGTAAAAAAATTTACACAACCCTTCATATTTAAGCTATAAAATCTATAACATAAATCCCTAGCCCTAACACCCTAAAACATAAACCTTAAACTCTAAATTCTAATCCTAAACCCTAAACTACAACCTAAATATCTAAACTCTCAAATCGAAAGACTTGTGTATCAAAATATTTTTCATATGTATACCGGGTGTATTGATTTATTTTCAGTGGGTTCATTGGCCCAAGCCTAAATGATTAAATTGTGTGTATAGAGGAAATGAAAAGTAACCCAAATAATTGCCTGTGGGCATCCCATAGGCCAACGAAGGCCTACCTTGGGCTGTCAAAGCCCTGGATAAGAAGGGATGTAGGAGGTGGAAAATGGGAGTCCAAGTCAATAGCCTCATCCCAAGACAAATGGCCTATAGATGGTCCAAAAAAATGGCATGGGAATGTTATGTTGTGTTCTGCAAACTCCTACATGATTGGAGTCAATTGCAACATTTGCAAGTTGAGGATCGATCTACAACAAATAATATGTATAATTATAAAATTTGATGGAATGTGCAAGTAATAAGAACTAAATATGTAATTATATAAATTTATTTAATTGTTATGTTAGAAATTTGAGTAATTTATATTCTAAATCGTTGAACTTAACCCCCACTTTCATTTGCATCACAAATCTTTTATTTAATCAAATTACATAATCAAACTTTAATTATTAATAAACTAAGTCACTTATACTAAAATAGTTAATTAATTCAAATGAAAAAACCCTTGATTTTGGCACTTTTACTTTAACATATTTTTCACATACTATCATCAAATAATGTTTAATTGGTAATTTTAATAATTTTCTGTAAATTTTTTTGATATTTTTTGTTAAATAAATTTAAAGAAAAAAACAACTAAATTTTCGATAAATTCTAACAAAAAGTATTTAAATTGCAAATTAAACATTATTTACTTGATGACATGTGAAACACACGTTGAATAAAAGTGTCAATTTTATTTTTTCATTAGAATTATTTAACGGTGTTAATATAAGTGACTTAATTTATAAATAATAAAAGTTAAATAATGTAATTTGATTAAATCAAAGATTTTTTATGTGAATGAAAGTGAATGCTAAGTCTAGTGATCTAAAATGTAAATTATCCTAGGAATTCTGTCAAAATTTAACGGTTAGTGGTTTGATTGAAACCATTTAAATAGTTTAGTGATCTAATTAAAAAACAACAATTCAATAGTTAAAATAGAATTGGATCAATAATTTAGTGACATTAGAGATAGTTTACCTTAAATCAATTAAATAATCTTCTAAATTTACATAACATTTTATTAAACGAGGAGCAGTTCACTTGTAAACACATATTTAAATAATATTTCCATATTTTGTTTTTATTTTACATCAATCATTATATTTTTTTTACACTATTCATTTCAATTTGGGTAATTTCCGTTATGAATCACTGAATTAAGCACTACTTTCATTTAGGCCACAAATTAAACTTAGTAAATGAATTTATATTGTTAATAAATTAAGTCGCTTATATTAATTACTTAAAATAATTTTAACAAAGAATCTAACTAAACATACATACATCGCTTAAGTTTTAGGTCTCATCTGGATAATTAACAAAAATTTTATAACCACGAGAAGTTGTTTTTATTTTTCAACAAAAACATGTTCTGCCTTCTGAAATGAATCATAAAATTCTAATGCAACAAATAATTACTTAAATGTCGTCTAAACATGTGTAGGGCGCCGAACGTGTTGGAGTGGTGTGACTCGCGCGACACGGGCACTCGGTTTTAGCGGAGTTGTCCGAGAGACCAAACGCACGAGGGTGACAATATATGCGGATGTTGCGTACACACAATACAGGGGGTTCGACGGAGCGTGCAGGTGTGCGCCGTAGAATGAGGGAGGGCAGTCGCAGGTGTCTACGATGGACGATGATGACAGTGACGATAAGGGGCTAGTAACAGAGACAGAGATGAATTTTAAAGTCGAAGTTTGAGGAGACCTACTTAAAATTTTTAAAATATCTAAATATTTAAAATAAAACTTTTAAATATTTTTGAAGGGTTTAATTTAAAATTTTAGGGTCTAACTGAAATTTGCAAAAAAATAATACTTTTAGGAGAAATTTTAAGAATTTTAAGGAGGGTACTTGATTAAAAATATTCAAAAAATTTGAAACATAACAAGAATATTTTAAAATTTTGAAGGGGCAAAATTAAAATTTCATAAAACATAAAGGACTAAATAGTATAATTTCAAAATATTGGGGGCCAAGACTCCCACCAGCCCCATTATCATCAGCCTCTGAACGGAGAGAAAAGGGAACCAACAAGAATCGAGTGCAATTGTAAGGTACATTGTTCTTTTATAGAATAATCCAAATTTAAACCTTGAAGATGATATTGTTGGAGAGAAAACCAAGAATTCGGAATATGAATCATAAACTGTACATGTAAGGAAAGTGAGATGGAGTTTTTAGCGTTAGGAATATATTTTTTAAGGCTTAACCGTCAAATAGGTGCCTAAACTATGCCATTTTTTAGTAAGGTGCCCAAACTATTTTTCGGGTCAAATTGGGACCTAAAGTTTTATTATGTGACCCATTTAAGGTTCGCCGTTAATTTCTACCATTAAAGGACACGTGACATCTCCTGAAAATTTCAAAAATTATATTAAAAATAAATAAAATTACTTAATTTTCAAAAATTCTCTAAGTTTTACAAATTTCACAAAACAATCCCCAAATTCCAAAATTCCTAACTCCCCAAAACCTAAATCCCGATTTGGGCCTATTCCGCCACCGATTGCCACGCCGTCTCCCACCACATCGGTCGACGGACCATCATGACCATTTCCCCCACCACCCCATCGCCGGAAATGGACCGGCGCCGTGCGAATCACTGAAATTGTCGAGTGGTTCTTTCGAACTATTTGCGACGAACGGCGGCTGGAGGGGCGACAAACAACGTGTGGGTTGTTCGGCGAGGGGAGGGCGCTTCATTTCGTCACTGGCAATGTGGTCAACGCCGGCGAGAGTGGTCAAATTTGGGGGGTTTAGGGATTTGGGGACTATTTTGAGACTATTTAAAAATTTTAAGATATATTTTTATTTTGTTTTATTTATTTTTAATATAATTTTTAAAATTTTCAGGAGATGGCACGTGTCCTTTAACGGAAAAAATTAACGGCGAACCTTAAATGAGTCACGGAATGAACCTTTAGGCCCTAATTTAGCTCAAAAAACAATTTAGGCACCTAACTGAAAAAATATCATAGTTTGGGCACCTATTTGCCTATGAAGATTTTTTTTATATAGCGTTAGGAATATTGGTTGAAGATTGAGAAAGAAGTTGTAAATACCAGCTCTGGAAGGGAAAATTGTAGCACAAGTTCTCAGCTTTAATAGGGTTTCAAAAATGGCCCCATACTTCCAAAAGTTACAATTTGACCTCAAAAAAGAGGTTAGAGGAAAATAAGCATTCAAGGGATAACAAAATTCTTAATACTCCACTGACAAATTCTAATTTTAAAAATTGAAAAAAAAGCTTTGCTGAGAGAAGCTAAACAAGTTTTAAACAATAAAACATTTCAAGGAAAACTAATCAATTACATGCAATAATTTTAAATATTTGAAATTGCATTCATTTTTAGCAGTTTATTAATTAAATTAACAACTTGTTGATTTATAGACCCTCATGCTCAATAAATGATTTTATTTTGATTTTATGAAAATTTTGAAGCTTTTACATAAATCCATACATTGCAAGCGCATTTTTCAATGCAAATAGAGTACATGCCTAGGAGCAACTTATTCATCGTTCTCTTATGAAGAAGTGAAATTTTCACTGTCGGAATAGTTTTTTTTTGTTTTTTTTATGTTTTTACGTATGTTGTAACAATAAAAAAATTAAATTCTATATTTTAATTTTAATTTTAATTTTAATTTATAAACTCTAAACACTACACATTAAACACTTAATCAAATTTTCTAATGTTAGGTCGACACACATAAAATATCAAAAAGAAGACATTTTTATTTTCACCATATCGTTTGAGGAAGGAGCATCACCATCCTCTTCCTCCGATGGAACAAGTTTTTCATCATCATCTATCCTCTTATAAGTCAAATCTGCTTGTTCCGCGTAAGTTGTTCTCTTTGTTCAGGAAAAAGTGCCCTATTGAAGTTGTTCTCCATCTTTTGAAGGGCTTCTTCAATCTTTGTACTAATCCATTTTAACTCATCAGAGAAAAATTCTTTACCGGCCAATGAAGATTTTGTCTCCTCGGCAGCATCTGTATATAGGGGTGCGCATTCGATCGAGTCGAGTCAAAAAATTTTGAGTTATTTGAGTTGACGCGCCATATTTTACAACTCAAATTTTATTTAAAATTTTTTTGATTCGAGTCGAGTTTTCGAGTTCCTATAAAAATTTAATTGCAATTATTAATCATGTTATAATACTGTTTGATTCCAATTTAAACGACTTTCTCTAATCATATAAGATATACATATATATATATATTTCTTCATATTTTTTTTTCATATGTGATAATATTTCTTCATATTTTTATATATCGGTATATATATATCATAAAAAAATTAAGGGACTCATCTTGAACTTAAAATAAACCTACTAATTATTAAAAATTTCGAGTTATTCGAATTTTTATTTTACAACTCAAACTTTATTTGAAATTTTTTCGAGTTGAGTTTATCAAATTTCGAGTCGAGTTAAACCGATTCGAGTATTTTTGTCTCGAGTCGAGTTATTCAATTTTTTCGAGTCGATTCGAGTTTTATTCACCCCTACTTGTATAGTTTATCTTTCGGCGAATTTTTTGATTTACCTGTCATGTCTTATCAGAATAAGACAATCAAAAAAATCTTTATAGTAATTTGTTGTTGATGACGTTTTTGAGTGAAATTAGACTTTAAAGTATTTTTGTGTTTGAGTTAAAAAGCAACTTTTCAAACTCACTTTTTCTTTAAAAGTGTTATGTTCACTGTTGCTTATAATTCTTAAAGTTTTTTTAACTCTAAAAATACTTTTCAAAAACAATGACATGTTAGTCATATCTATTTACCATTACAGTAAATTAGATTTTTAATCAAAATTTGCCTTAAGGTACTTCTATTCATGTGGGTCATACATTATTGGTGTTAATATTTGTAATGTGCTCATGCGTATGGTATGGTATGGTGCTCTCATAGTCGTGTGATCTATGATCATACTTTTGTTTTCCTCTGTTTTTGTACGGTGTTTGTTGTAGACTTGTAGTGGTACGTTTCTCTAAAAAAAATGTTAGTATATCCATTTGGGTTATTAATAAAATTTTATATTCGACTGAAAATAATAAAGAATAGACGATAATAGTTGAATTTTAAGGGATGAGAATATTGTGTTTATAGATAAAGTTTGGGAAAATATTTTGATACATAAAGTTTACGCAAGCTTTTTAATTTTCGGGTTTAGATATTTAGGTTGTGGTTTAGAGTTTAGAGGTTCATGTTGTAGGGTGTAGAATTTAAGGTTTATGGTTAGAATTTAAAGTTTAAGATCTAGGTTTTAAGGTGTTAGGGTCAGGGATTTAAGTTTTAGGGTGTTATAATTTAAATGTGAAAGGTTATGTAAAAAAAATTTACACGACTTGTAAATCAAAATATAAACCTTGTTTTAAACCCAAAAACATTCGTCCCTACACCACTTACCCTTTTAAGATATATAAAAGGAAAATACTTTGAAACACAAGCTTGTGTAAACTTTAGTTTATATAGGCCCTTCAATTTTAGGGTTTAAAGTTTAGAATTTTAGGTTAGAGTTTAGGGATTTAGTGCGTAGGGTGTAGAATTTAAGATCTATGCAGTGATTTAAAAAGCGATTACGTTTCCGGTCGCGGTTATCGCGATTGCAGCTATAACGGTTGCTATAATGGTCACTACGGATGTCGCGGTCGTGAAAAATTATATTGAATGCGTACTCACTGTACGGTTAAATGTAGATTTCCAATATGGTAATGGATTTAACAGGCACTTGTAGGAAACATTATGTTGATATGGTAACTGAAATGAAGCATGGATACAGCATTTTCAGCTTGATTTGATAGAGTGAATTTCTACTTATTTCATTTTTGTATATATTTTCAGCGACGCCTTCTTAATTTCGTTGAGAAAGCCCTTGTTGAAGATATCATCCCGATCCTTGTGGTTGCCTTCCATTGTCAATGCAGTCAGCTTGTTTCTCAATGTGTTGATAGAGTAGCAAGGTCGGACCTTGATAGCATCTGTATCGAGAAAGATCTTCCTTATTAAGTTGCAGAGAGTATTCGGTTGCTTCGCCGTAAGTCTCCAGCTGATGCTGAAAACAAGGAGGCAGGGGTTGACCCTTTACGGGAAAAAAGGATCCGGAGAATACACAAAGCATTAGACTCTGACGATGTTGAACTTGTTAAAATACTTTTAATCGAGTCTGACATAACTTTGGACGATGCTTCTGCGCTCCATTATGCTGCAGGATATTGTGACCCCAAGGTTGTCTCTGAGATTCTTGATTTGCGTCTGGCTGATGTCAACCTGCGAAATTCCCGTGGTTACACAGTTCTTCACATAGCCGCGATGCGTAAAGAATCGTCGGTGATAATGTCACTTCTAGCCAAGGGGGCGTTTGCTTCAACCTTGACGTTGGATGGACGGAGTGCTGTTAACATCTGCCGGAGGTTGACAAGACCAAAGGACTATCATGCAAAAACAGAATAAGGGAAGGAAACAAATAAAGACCGGATTAACTCTTAGTGAACCGAGGCGAAATCCAATGGCCGGGGATGTTTCTGTCGCTTCCCATACATTGGCTGATGATCTGCACATGAGATTTTTGTACCTAGAGAACCGAGGTATTACTTCCCATACATTGGCTGATGATCTGCACATGTTGCTTTCTACCTGCACTTCAAATTGCATTCGTTCTGCAAGTGCTCCTATTATTAGTTCATATTCGGAGGATTAACTCTTAGTGATGTTGTCTATTGCAGTGGCATTCGCAAGGTTACTTTTCCCGAGTGAAGCAAAACTTGCCATCGACATAGCACATGCCAAGACAACCTCAGAACTTTCTAATGGTCTTCCATCAAAAAGTTCAAATGGTAGCTTAAGGCAGGTTGATTTGAATGAGACACCCATTATGCAGAGGAAAAGACTTCTTGCTAGGATGGAAGCCCTTATGAAAACTGGATAGCGAACGCTTTAAATATCCTCGTATTTAGGTCCCCTTTTTTTCGGTTTTGCATTCAGAGATTCATTGTGTCAATATCCTGTCCAAACAAGCACTCTTTATGGCTATTGTATGTTCAGGGAACTGTTGGAAATTGATACAACAAAATTTGCTCACAATGTCTTAATCCGATCATGTCGGTTGTTTTGCAGTGGAGATGGGTCGGCGCTACTTCCCTCATTGCTCGGAAGTGCTCGATAAGTTCATGGAGGATGACCTTCCCGATTTGTTTTACCTCGAGACTGGCACTCCGGAAGAGCAAAAGATAGAGAGAACACGCTTCAGGGAGCTTAAAGAGGACGTCCAGAAGGCATTTAACAAGGACAAGGCTGAGTTTAACCGCAACGGTTTGTCTTCGTCGTCATCATCATCGTCTCTAAGAGACGGTGGCCCTTACAAGTACAGAAAATTATGAAGAAGTGTATGTCGGTAAGGGTTTCTCGAGTAAAACCTATAATTTTCCCATTTGTCATATCCCCCAGGAAAAACTTGTTCTATAATCAACTCCCCTGGTGATAAAGGTAGCAAAAGTTATACATACCATTAGTTACCTATAGGAATTCTATGTTCGTTAGTGACTTTATAGATCTATGATAATAGGAAAATTTTCAACCATGATTCATTCCCTTAAACATTTCATTATTTGCTGCATTGATAGCAACATACACAGTCGAAAACTGTCTTTAAAGAAAAGCTCTCGGCATCTTCTTTGATGTGTTTCAACTCTGGGTTTGCTAGCATATCTGATTCCGTTCCTCGCTCCTTCTTGACGTTACTAAAGAATTCCAGAACTTTGAATAGATGCTATAAAAGTGTGGAACTGCTGCTTTTGTTGAACGTATCAGATGCCTGTAAAAGAAACAATAAATTGTTTTTCTGGAAAGTGGAAACTTCATCTGGCAGCAAGGAAAGAGTGTTTAGCTTAGGTTAGCAGATGAAGCAAAGGGGAATCCGCCTTTATTCTTCACTTGGATTATGTTCAACTTTTACCATGAACATGCATTCATCCATTCACACTATCTGGTTTTTTCTTATTTGTTTATACTAAATATCAAATGTATAAAAGTTAAATTACTAACTGATCTACCTGCTACTGGTTGGTCTAGCAAGATGATGCACTAGGTCTTTTAAGCAATGTCTGAGGTTTGAATTTTCATGTTGTAGATAAAAAAAACTGATTTAGAAGGGTCGTCGCCATAACTGGACCTTTGCAAAACTCGATTTGAATTAATCGACCGATTAGTCGGATGTAAAGGGCGGTTGAAATCAACAACTTCATTTAATCTCATTAATTTCTTTGATTAAGATCTCTCTTTATCAAACCATGCACTGTGGCACCACCCATCCATCTCATTTACTCAATGCTAAATCAATTCCTATCATACATTTAAAATATGTATAAAAATACGGTTATGGAAGTATAAAAACATTAGTTGAAACTAATGTTAGATGCTATATGGATGGAAGTATAAAAATACAGTTTTGAAATCATTGCAATTAAATCTTTTTTTTTAAATTTTATAGTTTATTAATATTTAAAACTATTTCAGTTAAAACTAATTACTTTTAAAATCTTATTCGCTTAAAAATTTTAGATAACAAAGCACTCAATCAGATGAACTCTTAGCCGGATGAACCTTCCTTGTACCTTAAATGAGCGAGCATATAATTGAATGAACTCGTTCTTGATTAAAACAATTGGCTTAGGGACAGATTTGATTAACGAAATTATATACAAAGATGTAATTATTATTCTAAGTCCCACTGTTATTTATGCTATTAATGGTTTCGTCCGGCGACGTTATCGTTAAATAACGGTCGTTATAGCGGCAACAGATCGTTTTTTAAATCTCTGGCTCTATGGATAGAATTTAGAGTTTAGGGTTTAGAGTATTAGGGTTTGAGATTTAAGTTTTAAATTTTATAGAAGAGTTGTGTAACTTTTTTACATAGCTTGTGGATCAAAATATAAATTTATATAAAAAGACATAAAAACACCTAATTAATTGTCGGTAATTATTCGATACACATGCAATGGAAACAAAAGGTTTCTACAAGTGTCTTAGTTAGTTTAGGGTTTAAAGGTTAAGGGTTTGAGTTTAGTGAGTTAAAATTGATGGGTTGTGGTTAACATTTAGAGATTGAGGTTATAATTTAGAGTTTATAAGTTAAAACTTATATCTCTAATCATATTACACTAAACTCTAAACATTAACCTCTAAACCCTTAAATTCTAATCATAAACCCTAAATTCTAAGATCTAACTCTAACCCTTAGAATTAAAATATTTGTAGAAAATTTTGTTTCCATCGCCGCCTGTGTATTGAATATTAATCTATTAATTATATAGACATGCAAGTTTGTAATTGTTTGTTAATATTTATTGTGATCTCTATCACCGTTAAAATGAACTTTCATCTAATTTAGAATTGAATGACACACAAATATTTCATAGAGGCTACATCTCTCTCACAATTCTATGATTTCTATTCCATGATTCCAAAGGTTAACAACATAGTTTTTATTTATCAAATACAATACTTGACCAACAAGAAGTCTTTATTCTATAAAATTTTATATCTAATACTACAAATATTATTTATTAAACTTAGACACCAAGTAGTTTCTATTCTATTTAGTTTAGGGTTAACTTTTAGGATTTAAAATTTAATGGTAGTATTTATAATTTAGGATTTAGTTTATTAAAATTTAAAGTTAGGAATCTAATATTCTAATTTTATAGTATAATTATACAAATTTTACACATATTATACATCAAATTTTTACCCATAATTTATTTAGTCATTAAAAAACCTTTATTCACAAAGCATTTTTTTATTTTATTTATTAAATAAGTTTAATTACTAAATCTAATATAATTATACCAAATCTAGAAACTAGATTAGGGAATATTTCTAACAAGGTAAGTATTAGTTCTTTGTCTTGGGGTCAAAGGGCAATTTTTTCTAAGGAAAGAACTTGGTAAGTTCGTTTCCGTGTAATCCTTTTCTTTGTTATCTTATATTTGCTTCACGCGTTGGGTACTTGTAGAGGAAGGATACACATAAAGATAGTGACCTTTGTAAATACTATATAAACAAATTACTCGGTACGTTTAGTAAGCTTAAGATATTCACATATCTTTCTTTTGATTGTTTTTCCTTGTGTTGCAATGGAGAGTGGAGGATTTAGGGGAATGGGAAGAGGGAGAGGGAGAGGGAGAGACGGCGGAGGAAGAGGAGGAGGAAGAGGCAGGGGTAGGGGGAGGGATGCTTGGCATCATCAGCAGGAGCAGCAGGGAAGAGGGTCGAACCAGGGTTTGAGCCGAGGACAAGTGGTTCGAAACCCAAGTGTAGTCCAGCAGGGTCATGCTCCTATGGTGTCCGGCCGGGGCGATTGGAAGTCTAGTGGAGGTCGGGGACGAGGGGCTGGTCCTTCTTTTGCTCGAGTTCTGTCAACCCAAAGTCATGAATCTTCTTCTACTTCTTCACCTGCGGGTCATGTTCCTGGTATGAGCTTCTGACCCCCATTCTTTTGGTTTTGTTTATGTGCATATAAAATATGGGTTTTCGGTTGTGCCTTCCTAGTTGCAATAGAGAATTTTTACTGAGATAAATTGACTAATAAAGTTCCCTCTAATGGGACGAGGCATTAGATCCTTTAAGCAAACTTAAGCAAAGTTCGAATCTTGGCATTGTGAATGGAGCAAATTGGGTAAGGAGTGTCTGTTAATTGATACTTAATTATACCAAGTTGTTTTTAGTTTTTGTTTTGTGCAGCTCATTCTACTTAAGGGATACACAAGAATGCCCTTTGTTTAGTTGTTTATTTTCTTAATGTTTACAAACTATTTTATAGCTCTGTATCTTTCTGGATCCATGATTAAACTTGGTACCAAAAATTAGCTTGAGTCTTTATTGATGTTTTAAAGTGATACTATGTTGATGTTGCCAAATTGTAGTCCTTATAACATTTACATTACTTGCCTACTACTTATTTTCATAACTTTCACCTTTCACAGGTGCTGTTGTTCCTGCAATGGAATCGTTGGCTATTTCAAATTTGGCATTGCCTTCATCGTCTTCATGTGCCGAAACAATTTTGCCTATGAAACGACCTGATAACGGCGGGACGAATGCCATCAGAAAACTTAACCTTCTTGTCAATCATTTTGTTGTTAAGTTTGATCCTGAGAAGATTATATGGCACTATGATGTTGATGTTAAGCCAATGGTGACTTCAAGTGACAGACATCCTGGCAAAATATCGAAGTCCAGCTTGTTTTTAATAAGGAAACAGATGTCCGCGGTTGATCCTGAACAATTTCCTTTTGACATGACGGTATATGATGGCAAAAAGAGCATCTTTAGTGTTGCAGAATTACCTACTGGAGAATTTAGGGTGCAACTCTTTGAGTCTTCATATCTTGTGACACTCAAGCTGGTGAATGAACTCCGGCTTTCTCAATTGAATGATTACGTTGGTGGAAAAGTATCGTCAGTTCCTCGTGATATATTACAAGCAATGGATTTGGCATTGAAGGAGAATCCCAAAAGGCGTACGTTCTCTTTGACTCGTAGTTCCCGTCATCAAGGAGATGACCTTGGAGGTGGTATTATTGCATCTAGAGAATTTAAATATAGTTTGAAGCAGATTTCACAAGGTTTAGCTTTGTGTCTGGACTACTCAGTGATGCCATTTTGTAAGCCACTGCCTGTTATTGAGTATCTGGAGAAGCAGATGTATGGTTTTGATATAAATACGTTCGGAAATTTCAAGGAAAAGGTTGAGTATGCGTTGAAGGGATTGGAAGTCTATAAAGCTCATCTTAATACCAACCGAAGACATAAAGTTGCTGGGCTGACTTCTAATGGTGCACGAGATATTTCATTTAGCATCGAAGACCGACAAACCAACCTTGTCGATTACTTCAAGGGGAAGTATGGCAAGGATATCAAGTACCAAGGGATTCCCTGCTTGGAATTGGGGAAAAAGAATGGAACTCATGTGGTGCCTATAGAATTCTGTGTCGTAGCTGAAGGACAGAGATATCCGAAGGAGTTACTCGATAGAGATGCAACAAAGAAGTTGAAGGATTTGTCATTGCCTCCGCCGACCGTCAGGCAGAACATAATATGTGATATGGTGAAGGATGCAGATGGTCCTTGTGGGTAAGTATTGATAAACTTGAGCTTTTGAGTTGGATTTGGTTTAGGAACATTCATTTTTACATTCAAGTATGATTTGGTTTTTGTTACAGTTTTTTCTCTTTACCAACTGATTTCGTACAATTGAAATACGAACTTGTACCTTTTGGCTGCCTAATAATATGCTACATTCCATGCTTTGTTCATCTAGTTTGTTATGTGGATACTGATACGTTCCACTATTTGCAGTGGACAAGTTGTGCCAAATTTTGGAATGGAAGTAAGCTCGGACATGACAAGAGTGGAAGGCCGAGTTCTTATCTCACCTCAGTTGTTTACCGGTGCTCCTCGAGGCAAGAAGATGAAAATAAATGTTAATGAGAAATGCCATTGGAACCTTGTTGGTGATAGATGTCTGGTTGAAGGAGTAAAGATTGATCGCTGGGCTATTCTTGACTTCACATCTAATGGACCGTACAAACAAAGATTGAGGCCTGAGTTGTTTGTTCCGGGGCTTATAGCACGGTGCAATAAACTCGGGATCGATATTGGGGAGCCACTCCATTATCAGAATGCTAGAATGAACGATTTATATAGTGAGGATGTGCTTGGAAAGATGCTCGAGTATATTCAGCGCCAATCTTATGAAACAGGGAAAGGGCCTCTCCAGCTGCTTCTTTGTGTGATGGCTGAACAACACCCCGGTTACGGTTGCCTTAAATTTGTTTCCGAGACAAAAGTTGGCATTATGACACAATGCTGTCTGTCTTCTGGTGCCAATCAAGCGAAAGATCAGTATCTTGCTAATCTTGCTTTGAAGATTAATGCCAAGCTTGGAGGCCACAACGTGGAGATCTATGAACCTCTCCTTCGCTTTAAAGGTGAAGGCGATGTTATGTTTATAGGTGGTGATGTCAATCATCCTGGCAAGAACTCGACAAGTCCTTCAATAGCAGCTGTTGTAGCTTCTATGAGCTGGCCTGCTCCTAATCGCTATGCAGGAAGAATTTGCCCGCAAGATCCCAGATCGGAGAAGATTCAGGACTTTTCTGAGATGTGTTTGGAGCTTGTCGAATCTTATTACAAGTTAAACAATCTCATGCCTAAAAAAATTGTGATATTACGCGACGGCGTTAGTGAATCCCAGTTTGATATGGTTCTTAATAAGGAGCTAACTGATGTCAAGACAGCCTTTCAAGCAATGAATTACTTCCCAACCATCACACTTATCGTAGCTCAGAAGCGACACAACACACGTTTCTTTCCGATGAACAAGGAAGATGGAGGCTCCTCCGGCAACGTGCCTCCGGGTACTGTTATCGATTCAACTGTTGTTGATCCTTCAGGTTTTCATTTCCACCTGTTTAGCCAATATGGTATGATTGGGACTAGCAAGTCAACACAATATCATGTCCTCTGGGACGAGCATGGGTTCACTAGTGACCATATCCAACAGCTTTTACATAGCATGTGCTTCACTTCTGCTCGATGCACCAAGTCCGTCTCCTTGATCCCACCAGTTAAGTATGCTGACCTCACCGCATATAGAGGTCGGCTTTACCAGCAGGTATTGGACCGACAGTCTCAAGCGTCGTCAAGATCATCTTCGTCTTCAGCTCCACCATTGGAACCATCGGCTGCTGCATTTCACAAGAGCTCTTACAGGGTCCATCCTGACCTGCAAGATTCCATGTTTTTCATCTGAAAAAGGGGCTCTTAGAACGTCACGGTGATATCAACCTCGTAAAGGAGTTTGCGCGTGAATCTAATCGTGCTTCGCATTCAGCATATCCTCCAAGTTGACTTGGTTTATGAAGACCATGGAGTTTTAGAGGATTTTATTTCTGTTTTTAATCTACAAAAGTGTGTATTATATCTACCACTCCAGTTAGCTTAACATTAGGCTGGGGATTGAATTTAAGATTGTCATGTAAGAATATGATGACATTGTATTCTATGGAGTAATAAATAAGGTTTGACGTATCTGTTGGATCACTTTATACAGCAGCCAGTGCCCACTGGTACTGACAGCCATTTTCATTGCGAAGCCTAAGTGCTCGTTCAGTAATAATTCTCCACCGAACGTTGGAGTGTCAAACAGAGAAATAATATCGAATATGTATTTCGTGCATATTGAATGAACGTTTGCACACGTTTTCTCATCAGATTTCGCACCCAAATAGGCGTTCTGTCATAGTTGGATTTTTTAATTTCTTTGTAATCGGATGTTTGACTTCTTATGGGCGATCACGACTCATTGCAACGGAGCTTAAGTTTATATTTTTTTATTAATACCAGACAAGAAAAGAATTTAAAATTTAACATATCTTTAATATTTTTACTTATTTTATACTATAAACTATTTAATATATATTTAGAATTTAAACAAAAATTACTTATAAGACCCTAAGTTTATTAAAATACTAATAAATACTTAACCAATACAATGATTTAATACCATTTAATTTAAATTTAAATCATATCAACCCGGATCTTATACAAGACTCAGCTTGTATGAATGAATCGGGACGAACCGCTGTCCTGTCCCATGGACAGCTTGGCGACTAACAGCCGGTAATGGTCCCACAGGTATCTGATGTCACATATGACGTCATCGAAACCAAGCTACAATTTACCACGTCACCTTCATCGCCATCGGACCGACTTCATTTCTCTCTCGCACGTTGACAATCAAAATCCCCCCATAGAAACGAAATTTCCTTAAAATTGTTATTTTTTAATGTTTTTTCCTTATTTTCTTAATTTTATTATAATTTTTACCTTACCTTTAATGTCTTTGCTATGATGTTATCCTTTCTTCTTCTTCTTCGCCATTAACACCAAAAAGGAAAGAAAAAAAATCAAATTAAGTTTGATCTCTGCCAAAGTCTCGATTTTTATTGCATCTTTATGGAGTAAATTTGGTGAATATTGATGGGTTTTTTTTTATAGGATCTGATTCTTGATCTTCCTTTAAAAACTTTTCCTTTTTTTATTTTTATTTCCCCCCACTTGTTGCCTTAATTTAAGGGTCTGGAAAATTCAAGCAAGTTTGTGTTTTATGCTTTGGTATAATTTGTTTTCACCCATATAGTTTGATAAAAATAATGCTGTCAATTGACTTCTGGATTTAGTTTTCCCTTCTTTGTGTTGGATTTTGGGGACCAAAGCTTGGATCTTTCCATGTTCATGAATTAAGAAATTTTCCCAGATTTTTAATGGCTTATTTATCTGAGCCATCGTCTTCTTTGAGTTTCAGCTCATCTTCTCATCTATCAAATGGCTCAATTACTCACAACGTACCCCCATTTTCAGTCCCAGAAACTGGGGCTAACCTTGAAGCCATAAGTTTGGCCAAGCTCAGCTCCAGCTTGGATCAACTCATTGTTGACAACTCTCCTGTTTTTAGTGATGCTGATATAGTTGTTGAAGGTGTTCCTGTTGGTGTTCATAGATGTATTTTAGCTGTTAGGAGTAAGTTTTTTGATGAGGTCTTCAGGAAGGGATCTGTATCTAGTGAAAAAGATGGGAAACCGAGTTATATCATGTCTGAATTGTTGCCTTATGGCAAGATTGGACTTGAATCTTTCCAGGTTTTCTTGAGTTATTTGTACACTGGGAAGCTCAAGCCTTCTCCCATTGAGGTTTGCACATGTGTTGATAATGTTTGTGCTCATGACGCTTGTCGTCCTGCCATTAGTTTTGCCGTCGAATTGATATATGCGGCATCGGTATTTCAAATACCGGAGCTCGTTCCACTTTTTCAGGCAAGCATATGATTAGCATGGTGATTAGTTATAGTTATAGCTGTAGTTGACTTGTGATCTTTCATAGTTATAGCTCCATATGTTTAGTAATTATATTGAATGCGTACTCACTGTAAGGTTAAATGTAGATTTCCAATATGGTAATGGCTTTAACAGGCACTTGTAGGAACCATTATGTTGATATGGTAACTGAAATGAAGCATGGATACAGCATTTTCAGCTTGATTTGATAGAGTGAATTTCTACTTATTTCATTTTTGTATATATTTTCAGCGACGCCTTCTTAATTTCGTTGAGAAAGCCCTTGTTGAAGATATCATCCCGACCCTTGTGGTTGCCTTCCATTGTCAATGCAGTCAGCTTGTTTCTCAATGTGTTGATAGAGTAGCAAGGTCGGACCTTGATAGCATCTGTATCGAGAAAGATCTTCCTTTTGAAGTTGCAGAGAGTATTCGGTTGCTTCGCCGTATGTCTCCATCTGATGCTGAAAACAAGGAGGCAGGGGTTGACCCTTTACGGGAAAAAAGGATCCGGAGAATACACAAAGCATTAGACTCTGACAGTGTTGAACTTGTTAAACTACTTTTAACCGAGTCTTACATAACTTTGGACGATGCTTCTGCGCTCCATTATGCTGCAGAATATTGTGACCCCAAGGTTGTCTCTGAGATTCTTGGCCTGCGTCTGGCTGATGTCAACCTGCGAAATTCCCGTGGTTACACAGATCTTCACATAGCTGCGATGCATAAAGAACCGTCGGTGATAATGTCACTTCTAGCCAAGGGGGCGTTTGCTTCAACCTTGACGTTGGATGGACGGAGTGCTGTTAACATCTGCCGGAGGTTGACAAGACCAAAGGACTATCATGCAAAAACAGAACAAGGGAAGGAAACAAATAAAGACCGGATATGCATTGACGTTCTAGAGAGGGAAATGAGGTGAAATCCAATGGCCGGGGATGTTTCTGTCGCTTCCCATACATTGGCTGATGATCTGCACATGAGATTTTTGTACCTAGAGAACCGAGGTATTACTTCCCATACATTGGCTGATGATCTGCACATGTTGCTTTCTACCTGCACTGCAAATTGCATTCGTTCGGCAAGTGCTCCTATTATTAGTTCATATTCGGAGGATTAACTCTTAGTGGTGTCGTCTATTGCAGTGGCATTCGCAAGGTTACTTTTCCCGAGTGAAGCAAAACTTGCCATCGACATAGCACATGCCAAGACAACCTCAGAACTTTCTAATGGTCTTTCATCAAAAAGTTCAAATGGTAGCTTAAGGCAGGTTGATTTGAATGAGACACCCATTATGCAGAGGAAA
This sequence comes from Hibiscus mutabilis, assembly GCA_019671005.1. Taxonomy (NCBI): domain Eukaryota; kingdom Viridiplantae; phylum Streptophyta; class Magnoliopsida; order Malvales; family Malvaceae; genus Hibiscus; species Hibiscus mutabilis. The sequence goes on from CM033711.1 coordinate 787,903, forward strand.
AGACTTCTTGCTACGATGGAAGCCCTTATGAAAACTGGTGAGCGAACGCTTTAAATATCCTCGTATTTAGGTCCCCTTTTTTTCGGTTTTGCATTCAGAGATTCATTGTGTCAATATCCTGTCCAAACAAGCACTCTTTATGGCTATTGTCTGTTCAGGAAACTGTTGGAAATTGATACAACAAAATTTGCTCACAATGTCTTAATCCGATCATGTCGGTTGTTTTGCACTGGAGATGGGTCGGTGCTACTTCCCTCATTGCTCGGAAGTGCTCGATAAGTTCATGGAGGATGACCTTCCCGATTTGTTTTACCTCGAGACTGGCACTCCGGAAGAGCAAAAGATAGAGAGAACACGCTTCAGGGAGCTTAAAGAGGACGTCCAGAAGGCATTTAACAAGGACAAGGCTGAGTTTAACCGCAACGGTTTGTCTTCGTCGTCATCATCATCGTCTCTAAGAGACGGTGGCCCTTACAAGTACAGAAAATTATGAAGAAATGTATGCCGGTAAGGGTTTCTCGAGTAAAACCTATAATTTTCCCATTTGTCATATCCCCCAGGAAAAACTTGTTCTATAATCAACTCCCCTGGTGATAAAGGTAGCAAAAGTTATACATACCATTAGTTACCTATAGGAATTCTATGTTCGTTAGTGACTTTAGAGATCTATGATAATAGGAAAATTTTCAACCATGATTCATTCCCTTAAACATTTCATTATTTGCTGCATTGATAGCAACATACACAGTCGAAAACTGTCTTTAAAGAAAAGCTCTCGGCATCTTCTTTGATGTGTTTCAACTCTGGGTTTGCTAGCATATCTGATTCCGTTCCTCGCTCCTTCTTGACGTTACTAAAGAATTCCAGAACTTTGAATAGATGCCATAAAAGTGTGGAACTGCTGCTTTTGTTGAACGTATCAGATGCCTGTAAAAGAAACAATAAATTGTTTTTCTGGGAAGTGGAAACTTCATCTGGCAGCAAGGAAAGAGTGTTTAGCTTAGGTTAGCAGATGAAGCAAAGGGGAATCCGCCTTTATTCTTCACTTGGATTATGTTCAACTTTTACCATGAACATGCATTCATCCATTCACACTATCTGGTTTTTTCTTATTTGTTTATACTAAACATCAAATGTATAAAAGTTCAATTACTAACCGATCTACCTGCTATAGGTTGGTCTAGCAAGATGATGCACTAGGTCTTTTAAGCAATGTTTGAGGTTTGAATTTTCACGTTGTAGATAAAAAAAATTGATTTGGAAGGGTCGTGGCCATAACTGAACCTTTGCAAAACTTGATTTGAATTAATCGACTAATTAGTCGGATGTAGAAGGTGGTTGAAATCAACAACTTCATTTAATCTCATTAATTTCTTTGATTAAGATCTCTCTTTATCAAACCATGCACTGTGGCACCACCCATCCATCTCATTTACTCAATGCTAAATCAATTCCTATCACACATTTAAAATATGTATAAAAATACGGTTATGGAGGTATAAAAACATTAGTTTTAACTAATGTTAGATGCAATATGGATGGAAGTATAAAATACAGTTTTGAAATCATTGCAATTAAATCTTTTTCTCTTTTAAAATTTTATAGTTTATTAATTTTTAAAACTATTTCAGTTAAAATTAATTACTTTTACAATCTTATTCGCTTAAAAAGTTTAGATAACAAAGCACTCAATCAGATGAACTCTTAGCTGGATGAACCTTCCTTGTTCCTTAAATGAGCGAGCATATAATTGAATGAACTCGTTCTTGATTAAAACAATTGGCTTAGGGACAGATTTGATTAACGAAATTATATACAAAGATATAATTATTATTCTCCCGACATAATATATATATATATATGTGTGTATTTTGAAAGATTCTCCAATGTTAATAAATGTATTAAAGTATAAATATTGTTAATTTGTCATCAAACTCATGGAACCCGTTTCCAGCTCACAACTCCATATTATAAGATTTCCCTTCAAATTCAATGTTTCTTCAATAACTTATAGGATTTTTTTATACACTCAACGCTCACAAAACAAGGAATTTGTGGATCTAAGGAAAGAGTAACAAGCAACACCAATGGTGAAAAGCAGCAAACAAGTAATGAAATCAAATTTCACCACTTTGAGCTTTGATCCAAGCAGAAGGGGGGAAAAGATGAGAAATTTATGAAAAGTAAAATCCAACATATAAACAAAACCCAGAAAAACAAGTGTCACACATTTCCCATTTTTTGGTCTTGCAAGGGATAAGATTACAATTTACAATGGCAAACTCCACCGCACTGTAAAGTGCCCAAAACCAACCAAATAAGTTGACACACCAAACGTTTCATCAGCCAATAATTCCATGACCCATCACCCCTCAAGTATATCCACCGATTCATCCTTATTCTTCAGCTTAGACTTTTTTGCATCCTTCTATTATTTTGGTAGATTCTAAAATACTCTTCCTGCATTGATTAAATCTCACGGTTGGTGCCACTGCAACTTTTCTTCTTTACTTCTTTTAGTTATTTTGGTATACAAATGATTTGATTTCACCCCTTTCTTGTTTTTTCTACTTTATGTTTTAGCTTTGTGTCTTTTTCACTTTTGCTTTGATTTTCCATTTTGTCAAGAGCCCATTTTTTCTCTTTAGTTCTGGGTTTTTAAAGTTTTCTTTTTTCTGTGTTTTGTCCACTGACTAGCCCTGGAAAAACCCCTTTTTATGGTCTCTGGTATATGATTTCTCTTTCAAAGATTTGTTTTTTTCCCCTTCTTCTTCCTTTGTATTCCCAAGAGCATTTTATTTAGATTTCATGGTTGCTTCTTGGAGTATGTGACCCTTGCTTAGTGTAAGCACATTTACCAGATTTATCAGCTACTTCGCTTCCATTGTTTTAACTTTTAATTGCTTTATGTTGCTAGCTGTTCTCCAAATGGATTACTTCAAATTTCAGTGCTTTCTCGTTGCTTATTTGCCTTTACTTACCTGAAATGGAAATGTTTGTTTGATCCGAATCTTACCATTGGTATTTGCTTTGTTCATTTTGATTAATCTTTTACTCTTTTGGTTGTTTCTTGTTTGCTTTAGCTTGCTTGAATTGAGGCTGTTAAATGGAAGAGAATTTATACCTTATATATCTTGGAATAGGATGGAAAATTTGGTATCTGCGTAGAAAAACCTAGTATCAGATGTAGATTGCAGAAACCTTCTGGATATATAATTTTCTTCTCTCTGACTACCTCTACCTTTTTGTTTGTATTATGGTGATTGAAGGAGGGAGAAGACTAAGAGAAGATACTTATGTTGCTAAGGTGATTTCGAGATTCCAATATGAGAACAGTGCCTAAACAGACGGTGATGGCTATAAAGTCGTACCATAACCAGGCTCAGTTGTTTGTTAAGAGCTACTTATTTGCAGATCCCTTCATTCCATACACTTCTATCCTTGGTGGCATTCTTGCTTGCAAAGTGGTATGTCGATTTTTTAACTAAATCATCGGATGTTTTCCCTTCGTTTCGTTATATTCATTATGCATGATTTTCCTCATCCCTCAGGCCTATGATCTTACCCAGTTAATCAGCAGTTTTTACAGCAAGACTTACCCTGGTCTTACTAAAATTCAACGAGTAGAGTGGAACAATCGGTTAGTATAGTGCATGATCTAGTTTATCCTTATTTTTCCTGCTCCTGTTACCATGTTCGTTCTCTCATTGCTCGTTAACATATTTTTGGCAGTGGCATCTCTACAGTTCATGCTGTTTTTATTTCCGCTTTGTCGTTGTACTTCGTTTTCGGGTCGAATCTCTTTTCGGATGAACTTGCTGGTCTTCTCGTCTTCCGAAGCTCACCACTTTCTACTTTTGGGTTAGGGGTAAGTGTTAACCTTATGTGATCTTTAAGAGGTTCAACCGAGTATCTTGTGGACATTTTATCTGTTCTTCAGTATAAATTTTCAACCATGAACGAAGATGCATGTTAGATGCTTATTTAACATGGCATCGCCATGTCTCATATAAATGCTTATGACATCTCTTGCTTTCAGCGTATTCATGATTCATTAGGATGATATATGCTTATAGTTTCTTTGAAGAAGGAAGTTTCTTTTATCATTTCAGCTTTTGCATGAAAGTGATTAGCATATGTTTAGAACAAACTACAGAGTGGCAACCAGCTCTATTTCACTTTCGAGGATGCATGTCATCCTTTATGGCTGTTTGCAGCTTCTTTTTTCACTTTCCTGGATAAAACCGGGTGCTACTTTTGGTACTAATCCGAGGACTTTACTTGTTACTTACTATTATTTTACAGGTTTCTGTTGGATACTTCCTTTCGGATCTTGGAATGATTTTGTGGTTGTATCCCTCTTTAGGTGGAATAGAATATGTAAGTGTATTCTCTATGTGGATATCATTCTGGCTTACATTTCATTATTTGTTTATTGTGTTACTGTTGTAAAGAATGACGGTAACCGTTATAGTTCTATCACCACGGTCCAAGTTTCCATAAAAAGTCCCAGCTGTTTTCCTCACGCCATTCGACTTAAGACAAACCCTTTTGATTCATTAATTGAGTAGAGTCGAGTATTTATACAACTGGTAACAATTTAAAGCGAAGCAGGCAACAAACTATCAGGTCTCCCATGCTTAAAAGTGCTTATGTTCGTTAGTATATACAATGCTAAGGGGCAATGAATTATAAGATACTAGCATCTCATTGCAGGTTATCCATCACACGCTTTCAGGAATCGCAGTGGCCTATTCAATGTTTACCGGAGAAGCGCAGCTCTATACATACATGATTCTTATATCCGAGGTGACAACTCCGGAAATAAACATAAGATGGTAAGTTCGAATGAATAAGATTTATATTTATTGAAATGCTGATGTTAAATTAAACCATCTTCTGTTTCTTTGATGAAGGTATCTTGACACAGCTGGTATGAAGAGGTCCACTGCATATCTCATTAATGGTGTTGTCATCTTTTTGGCTTGGCTGGTGAGCTAAACTATTTTATTTTCATCGTAAAGCGGATATGTTCTGCTATTCGTAGAAGCTGAAGTAAATTATAAATTGCAGATTGCAAGAGTTCTGCTATTCGGGTACATGTTCTACCACGTGTACTTGCATTATACACAGGTAATTTAGATTTTAGCCTCCATGATATTTTAGCTAACAATAAAAACACATCAACGATCTGTGTATGCACGATTCTTCTACTTTGTCTCCCTTTCATCCCGATATTCACCCTCTGTCGAATACTTAAGTCTGTACGTCCTTGGTCCTGTAATCTACTCTTCGGAAATTCCACGCCCAAACAGTAACTATTTGAACAATTCCGGCATAACTGAATATTTCGTTTGTTATAAGTATTTGCTAAGAATATATTCTGACAGACTTGATTGGCTCAAATAGGTGATCAAGATGCATGTCTTTGGCTATATGTTGGTTTTTGGGGTGCCATCCATGTTAGCCATAATGAACTTGATGTGGTTCGGGAAGATTATTAAAGGCGTGGTGAAGGTTTTAACAAAGAGGCAGTGACGGGGACGGATACTGGGAATAAATGTCTAATATTTTTCAGGTATCCTTCTGCCTGAGATTTGTACATTTTTTTCTACCACTGGCCATATGTATAAATCATAGAGAAAGAAAGGTCAAAATCCGAGTAGTAAAGTAAAAAGAGAGTTGAGTCTGGTCCGATTTTTCCAGCCGTTGGAGATGGAATTGTTGTTGTAAATGGTTCCAATCTAATACATATTTTGGTAATCATTGTGAAGTGTTTGTCCTGTATTGATCTGTATACCTTTCACCACATCTTTTAATCATTTCGTTTCCATTAACACAATATCCTCTCAAAATTGACATCAAGATTGTGATGTTTGAACATTTATTGATTATATTTTGAGTTTACAAGGAATTCTTTGGCTACACACATTGCTTAACTAGCTAGCATATTGAGGATGTTCAGAAATGTCCCTTTTTTCATTTTAGCAGCAGGGTTTTGAGTGTCACTTGATTGGCACACCGGATATGTTAACATACGTGATCGATATTTGTATACAGCGCATACTTAAACATGGATACGAGCAGGAACGGATCGATATTTGACCCCTCATTTTAACACAATTCTTGACTTAGTCCTGGATACGAAGAGTATGATCTGCCAAGTATATGAAAAACTTCTAAAAAATTGAATGTACTTGAACCAGGATGATACATATTACTGTATCAGCAATATTCTAATGGAACAGCAGTCAGCAAGAAATTGCAGGTGGCCTTGTCTCCATGACTGCATAGCAGCATAATTTTAAAATTTTCAGACATTTTGCATTCAAAGTCCTGCAGATGCATTGCTTTTAAACTGCAACATCTGAAAACAAAGTTTCTTATAAACAATCTAGCATTCATGAGTGTTTAGCAAAGCTAAGACATGATAGAACAAATCGTAAACAGAGAAGTGTGCCTACTTTAATGAATTTCCCAGATATGTTTCCCCAATGATAGAACAACTCTTTTGGTGTTTGATATCATATGTTCTGCAACAAAAACCTTGGAAAATAATAATAAATAACACTGATTAACCTATGTTTTATGGATAAATATAAAGAGTCTAAGAGATTAGACTCTATGGTCTATACAGACAAGACCTCTATGGCAGAAATTCTTTCTTTATTATATCAACATTTTTCATGTTTCTTGAGGGATTCTTATTCCTTCGTTCTTTCTTTATAAGCAAAAGCAGATTTGCCATTTTTTTTTACCTGGATGGAATCTCAGGCTCTCAGCACAAGAATGGCTGAATAGTCCTTGTACTTGGTTGTTTCTTTTCTTTAATTGATGATCCTCCATTTCTAGCTCATTTTGTGTATCAATGGGGGCCCTCCTCCCTCCACAGCTTCACTGCCTATCAGTTGCTTTTAAATTCTCAAATACAAAAACCCTTTAACACACACAAACATAACTCCGTAACTCCCTTGCTCTTTTTTTATTGCCCTTCCGGTTTTAAAGACTTCACCCTGACTAATTCAAAACGACTCGCACCGCACATCAGATTTTAGTGGATGAGTCTCACTGCGGGAATTTTCTTCATACACAAACACCTTAAACTCGAAACCTAATTAAGCAATACCAAACTGCTTACCATTTGAACCAATCCATTAATCCTTACTTTTTTTAATCAAAAAGGAAAATTCATCCCTAAAAAACAATCAACAGTACAAAGAGCAAGCAAAGGCTGAAAGAAAAAGGCTCAAAATAGGCCCATAATAAGAAAATGAGGAAAAAAAACGGCCCAACAGGGTGGCCAGAGAAACAAACGGATGAAATTGTTGAAAGATAATGACAAAAATATTGTCGTACAATAAAAGAAAAGACACTAAAAATTTATATGAAAAATACTTTCGAAAAAAGAATCATGGGCAGAAGAGCAGGATTCTACATGAGAAATGTGACTAACATGATTTGTTAGTTATTCTATTATATTTTAATTATAACTCAAAATATCTAGTTATGAGGATAAAAAAGTATATTTATGTACAGATAGTAACTTTAGAGACGTGCCCCCATATCTAGGTTATGTATATCTTCATTAATTGGGATATAATTTGAGGTCACAAACTCTAACGAAACAAATAGGTAGCAAGGGGCATCCTAAATGAAGGAGTGGTGTCGTACGTCTGAACTAAAATTAGATCTATCGTACGATAAGTTCTTGACGATCAACGAGACCGACAAATTAACGGAGAAACTAGTAATATGAGAATATTATTTCTGCGTAAAAGTGTTCAAGCTCTAAACATGATCAAAGCTTAACGTGATTACTAGACACGTAAAGTTGACAAACTTGAACTTAAAATTATGCAACAAAAGGCCAAAATAGAGGGAGAGGTAAAATAGTAACCAGTGAAAAAAGGTGGGAAAAATAAAAAGCTGAAAATGGCAATTATATATCCAGGCTCTCTAACATAATAATAACTCTCCATAAAGCTGCAAATAAGAACGCTTTTGTCAGAAAATTACAAGCCAAAGGCTACCAAATTAGCCAATAAAGATAAAGAAAGAAGACCCCAACTTTTGTCACAGGCCACAGGGAAAATACAATACAAGAACCTATAGCCCCAATACTAGTGCCCCCCCCAGAATGGCAATTCTGTAAATTTCATGGAACCAGACATCCCTCAGACCACACAGGGTTGTTCAGAGATGCATTGACTGGTCGCCTTTTGACCAGTACCAGAGAAGTACTGGTCACTGCAATGCTGAGTTTGCTGCAACAATATTTCTACCTCATAAATGATAAGATGAGCTGCTTGCTCCCAACCTTTCCCCCACTTCCCTCACCATGGCATGTGTGCTTCACACTCCAAAAATCTAACCAATGTTACTTGGACTCATTCAGATCGTACTCTTCTATTAGAGTAATGAATACGGACAGAGACGGACAGAAATTTATTATATGAGCAAAAGTTTGACTTTTGAGTAAGATTTAAATTAAAAAAGATTTAAAATATTATTATACCAAAAAATTTAAAATAACAATAGCCACTCGCGAGCTTTGTCCTTAATACAAATATTTCATTAGAAATAAGACAAACAACATAATTCCAACCCTGTTGAAAGGGTTGTTTGGGGTTATTTGAAGAATTCTATAATAAATAAGTATTTAAAGTATATCAATTTTTTATTTAAATATTTAAAAATATTTTTTAATTAAAATAAATGTTTAAAGTATATATTTTTGTTAGAATAAGTATAAAGTATTTTTTGTCAAATAAGTACTTAAAGTTATTTTTTTTATTCAGATTTTTAAAAGTTGATATGTGGTGATTAAAAAATGCATATACCTATTTTTGACAAAAAAATATATTTTAGGTACTTTTAAGTGCCTATTTTGAAATATATATATATATATATACCTTAAGTATTATCAAATATACTTTAGCTACTTAAATAAAAATATTGATACACTTTAAGTATTTGTTTGAACAAGGGAGAGTAGGGTTACACAGGCCATGTCTGCAAGACTGTAACATATTAATGGCAAACTTAAATAGAAAAGTTGGTGTTTTTATGACAAATCTAGATGTGAAACACTTATGGACTCAATGAATTAAAAGATTTGGGAAATAGATGCAACATTTTGAACCCAAATCCACAACAATTGGCTTTTATTTCACTATTTATAGCATTACAACCAAGCCCTAGTGTGTGTTTAAACACAAAATATGAGTCTAAACACTGGAAACCAAAGATTCAGACAATTAGAATGATAACATAGATCACAAATGGGATTATCAATTACAATATACATCTCATTTTGGAGCTGGTGGTTGGTTCTTGTGGGAAGCTAAAGCAAGGATCGAATTAGCAAGCTTGTTAATGGCGTCGACCAGGCCATCAATGCCTTGTTTGTTGATCTCCGTCTTGGATTCTTCGATCTGTAGTCTTCGTTCATGGAAGCTTAGGAGATCTCTATGGCGTCTCTCCTCGCTTTGTTCGCTGGCTTGTATGGCTTCGGCTATAATGGAAGCGCTTTTGGAGATTGCGGTGCTCACTTCGTGAGAGTTGGTGGTGGTGCCGCCGCTGGTGGTTCCTTCACCGTTGTTTCCTCCTCTTCTCCTTCTCTTTGCCGGTGAGTCTGAATACTCACTCGTATCAGAATCTGAGCTATACCATCACACATCTCCAATACATAAAATTATGGTACCAAATGGAACATTAGTTCTAAAAAACATGCAATATGAAAGAGAGTACCTACCTACGGTGGGGGGTGGTTGAACGTATGAAAGTGGAGGTGGTTGTAATGGTGGTGCAGGGGGCGGAGGCGGTGCTGGTGGTGGAGGTAATGGAATTGCAGCCGGTATAGGAACTTGAACTTGATGATGTTGCATAAGAGGAGGCAATGAAGGTTGAAGGGTACTAGTCATTGCCATTGGACTATCCATAACATATGGTAAGTTGGGAACGCCGCTTCCGCCTCCGCCGCCACTAGCCACCACCGTTTGAGCTCCTTTCTTCTCCACCACCTCCTCTAAACGCTCATATATCTGGCGCAACATGTTACTAGGCAAGTTCTTTTCTTTTCTCTCGTTCTTCTCCATCTCCCAATACGATCCTCCATCCTTGCCATCAGCCGCCATTCTCCGGCTGCACTCCCTCACTTTCTTGTAGTCCCGCATGAGATTATCCCACTTGTCGTTGCACTGGTTTTGGCTCCTCAAACACCCTTTGCTCCAGCAATAATCCTCCACCCATTTCCATCTCAGCTCCGTCGGTTTGCCCCGCCCTTCGCCGTCGTTGCTTCTCTTCATCCTCCTCTCGTAATCCATCTCCTTCGCCTCGATCAACACCATCGTTTCGTTCACCGTCCAGTTCCCTTTCCTGTACTCCCTCGTGACGACGGCGCTACCGCCTTGCTCCGCCATCATCATCAGCGCATGTAATGGCAACAATCCTAAAAGAGTTAGGCAAAGGAATTGAAGCTAAAGATGATTGACTCAGTAAACATCACTCTCAACTCAGAAACGAAAAATCAGAAAGATTATAAAGATCATGAGAGTTGTGTTTATGCTTAAAAACTTGATCAAGCTCATTAAAATCGTCAAAAAAAGAGAATCTTGAGAGCTTGAAGTTTAAATCTAAAACTACTCATTGAAACCGCTTGTTTCATCCCCAGAAAGTGAGGGAAAAACTTAGGAAAATACGAGAGGGGCAGAGAAAAAACAATGGGAGAGAAGAAGTGTTATCGAGTGTACCATTATAACAAAATGCCAACCAAATCCATTCAAACTGACATATCAACAAACCCCAAAGATTTTGAAAGAGAAAAAAAAATTCTTTCTTAAATATTTGTATCCTTTTTAGATTAGATTATATAGAACTCCCATTGTTTTCTTAAATATTGACTTCGGTTAGGAGACTAAAATTTTATGTTCTTTCTATGTTTTAATATTAAAAAATTAAATTTTAAGTTTTAATTTTAAATTTTAAAAAATACAGTAGATATCTAATTTTATAAACACTAACCTTAAATCTTAGCCTCAAATCTTAACTCTAAACCTAATTTTTTAGTGTGATGGCATACATAAGGCAAAGGTTATAGTTCTATTATTTTCTATGTTTTTCATTTATTAAAATTTGTATATACCGAACATTAGAGATTATATTGTTATGAGGGAGAGCAATGAGTTCCAAACATGGGCCATAAAATGAATAATGGAAAGGCACATTGTACTCCTAACGAAATAATTCATGTTCAAACTTTAGAGTTGACATTGTTGTGAAGGAGAGCAACGAATCCCGAACATAGATCATAAAAAGAATATGAATTATACCAAAAAATTGTTTATAAAATTTTATTTAAAAAAATCAAACATTTTTTCATTTGACTCAATAAGTTATGGTATTATATTTCTTTTGTTTTATAAAGTATTCACTGAAGTGAGATGTTGGTCACAAGTTTTAAAGTTGTTTCATAGTCATAACGAGAATTGAATTTTCGACTGCCGATTAAGATAGAAAAATTCTTATAATTTCGTCTAAACCCGTGGTTGTGGTATTATTATTATTTTGATTGGGTAGAAAAATAATTACTTTTTCAATGCAAAAATTAAAATTCGAACTCATACAATGTAAAACAAAAAAAACATTTTTGACCATTCAGTAAATTAATATACTTATGTTGCATTATTATTTTGAATCATATAATCATGTAGAATATGGGAAGATTTTTGGCCATGAAAGACCGCACATGTGGCTAAAATACGAAAAATTATTACATGGTCCTGGACTACCACGTTATCTATGGTCCCTTTCACTAAAAATCAGCCACATAATTTCATTTTTTCCATGTTATTTTTTCTAAAGATAAATCTTCACCTTTTTAAGTGATGTAAATGGGGAGTGAGTGGTTATATAAAACTTGATTATAAATGGATTAGTGACATAGAACAAAGTTATGTTGTTTATTTTTAATGAATGTGGACTATAAATGATGTGGTGCTCCAAGATCATATAGTAATTTTTCCTAAGATACATAGCAATCATTCATCACCGCTCCCCTTTTCAACTACATCTATAGTTGCTTCCTACACTTTATGATAATTAAACACACACTTTCACAAACTGTATAAACATTCTAACACATAACTTGCCAACAAAAAAAATTACTGTCACTAGACAAATTACATGTATGAATGGATGGATGGACCAAGGGTGTCGAGTATGAATAAAAATTTTAAATTTTTCTATAATTTAAATATTTTATTATTATTATATTGATGATTTAATTTTATACTCTTAAGATTATGTAATTTCGCATCCTCTAATTTTTTAATATAACTTTTTAAAAATAGTACTTTGTAACGTAAAATTTTATGCTTGTCACTGTATACATGGATTTTGTCCAACTTGCCATAATATAACCGGTACACGCTCTACAAATAGTCAGGGGCGGAGCCATGATTGAACATTTACAGGGGTCGAAATATTGAATTTAAAAAATACAAGAGTTTATTAAGTATTTAAAACTCAAAATTCATAGGACAATGCCAAATTTGTCGAATATTTAAACTTATAAAGACTTAAATTGATATTAGACCAAAAAAATTGATAATACGGGCTCATTATTTTTTGTTCAATCCATATTTGATCATATATTTAATAAACTCTTGTATTTTTTAATTTGAACATTTATTTTTTTATAGGGGCCAAATGATAATTAGACCAAAATTAATTAAATATATTAATTTTATAATAGGGTCGGAGCCCTCTTTGGCCCCAAGGAAGCTCCGTCCCTGCAAATAATTCGTGTATCTGTTTACGACAAAAATTCGAATTCTTAAAATTACTTTTGAAAAAATTTAATTTAATTCATGTCATCGATTAAATATTAGATAGTATGTAAGTAGCACATTCAAAGTCTTCTATGAGACCAAAAACACAACTTAACTTCGGGCAGTTCTAAGATGAGATATCTTTAAGGTGCGGTTAAAATGAGATGGCTTTACACAAATTTAGGTCTAAGACAAAATTTATCTAAATTTTTATTTTATCAAGTAATTACAAAAATTATTACTCAATCAATACGATTTCGGTTTTATCTAACTTATTACACAATCCTTGCATAATTTCTTACCAAAATAGTAAGAATTTGAATAGGATTATACTTTAACAGCACCCTAAAGTGTCTTGTAATATCTTCCCTTAACCTGGATTAAGGTTTGGTTTGAACATTATGGGAGGAAGAGGACTGGTTTCTCCTTTAGTGTGGGGGGAGAAACACCGATGTGAATTTCGTCTTTTAGGGCAAGACATTAAGAAGGCCACAGTGCCACGTCATGAACCCTGTTTCTTCGCTTTTATCAACCTACCTGTCAGGCAGGACCAGGAGTGGTCTCACCATTGACTGGGGGTTTGACCCACATAGAGGACGAGCCATGGGGGCCCATGGGGTCTTTCAAGCCCCCCTTGACCGGTTCATCTCACCTTTATGCAACCTAAGTTATTGGCTCCAAATTAATGTCACCATGCCCAAATCCTTTTAGATTAATTAATTATGATTTTATTTTTTTCACAAGAATCACAATCTTAAATTGAATTTGACTCGATTGAGATATTGTATATACGATATTTAAAATTAAATATGTATAAATATTTGATATTCTTTAATTTACGAGTGAGAAGAAATATGATTAATATAAACATTATATAATTCTATATTAAGAAAATCTTGAAATTAAATGAGAATTTAAACTGTTTGACTCGATTGATATATTGTATATACGATATTTAAAATTAAATATGTATAAATATTTGATATTCTCTAATTTATGAGTAAAAAGAAATATAATTAATATAAACATTATATAAATTCTATATTAAAAAATCTCAAAACTAAATGAGAATTTAAACCGTTTGATTACTCTCGTGCGAGATAATTTGATGCCGTGTTTTTATAAAGTTATTGATAAATTTAAATTGATATCATTGTTGATTTGGTGTTGTTAAAGTAGTAATATAGACTTCTTTTAATTATTAATCGATCATTTAGTTAGGATCACGTGGAATTATAGACGTATATATTCAACCGATAATAAATGTATATGTAAGTCGAATGCTTAACATCATTTCAGAAAAAAAGAATCCACGTGAATAAGAATGTTTAGTTGGTTGACCAAATTACTCATATTTATTTCTTCATAATTTTTTTAGATCATAAATTTTAAACTCGTTATTGTTTTTTTCTTTCCCTTATAATCTCATTTTCTTCCCCTCAAGGTATGATTAAAATTAAATAAAGAAATTTACATCGTCACTTTAACAATAGCAGTTAATGATGATATTGATTTCATCTACTAATAATATTACAAAAGTAGTTGGAGTATATTATATCAAATTGAGGTGCGTAAATTGTTGACAAGTATTTAGTATAATGACAAGGTACATTGTAACTTTAAGAGATGATTTGTGTTTTAATTTTAAAAGTGGTATTGTTAGGAGGAGAAACCATAAACTTTAAACATTAATTTTTGAATAGATATAAAAAATAAAAAAAGTAAGCACATTAAAGCAGCAAGTGAGTTTTACATTTTTCATAAGTCTATAAAATTTTTACCATTGGGAGGGAAAACGGCTAAGGTGCGACACTTTAGGGTGCAGCTAAAATGCGGTCATACATAACTTTTCATTATTTTGGTAAGAATTTATATAAGAATGAGTAACAATTTAAGTATAATCAAAATTTTTAAGAATTGGGTAAGAATTTGTGTAACTACATAAATTATTATCAACTGAACAAAATTTTTCTGTTAATTTTACTTTAGGTAAAAATTTATGTATTATAACCCAAATTTAGATTGTAATAATTTGAGTAATTACACAGATTCTCATTCAACGAATGAGAATTTACGAAAGTTGACTTATTTTAGCCGCACTCTAAGGGGCCTCACCTTAAAACTACCTGAAACGGGGAGCATTAAGGATCCTCCATTTAGTCCTTTGCGACTTCTTCTTAAAAGCGTGTTCAAACTTGAACCATGATTATCGAAGACTACGATTCCCATAAAAACTGACTAGAAAGGATCAACTTGAGAGAGATAAATCTTAAAAAGATGATTTTTTTTTAAATTGTTGAGTCAGATGTCATGTTTTTATCGATTGCCATTAAAATTTATTAATAAAATGAAAAATTGATAATTTAAGTATCTAAACGAGAAAAAAATGTGATTCAAGAACTAATTTTACAAGTATATTCTAATTAAAAATAATAATATTTTATTTTGATTTTATATCTAAATAAATCCAAACAAAATTATAAATTATATTACTCGACCAAAATCATCTAAAATAAAACATCGCACTCCTTATCATCGATACAACTCAGAGTAAAATTCTGGGACTCACTGGTCATACTGCTTCGCTTCTATTCGGTTCCTTCTTCTCTACTCTTCGCCTTGTTCCCTCTTACTCAACCACCAAAAAAATCCAAACAAACCTTAACCATCAAGTAAAATCAAAAGGAAAATTCAAAGAAAATAAAGACCTTTGTCTTCAGTATCTGATTCTCCTTCACTCAAACCAAGAAAAAAACGAAAACCTAATTTCGTCACTGTTTATTCGGTGCTTACAGATCCACCCTTGATTCTTTCGTTTTTGTGGAGATGGCGGAACTAGACAATTGTTGCTCGACGCAATTGATCGATGGAGATGGAGAGTTTAATGCGGTTGGACTCGACAACTTCATGCGGACTACTAATTTCTCTAATTCTGGTCTCTCTTATGCCGTCGTCGCCGTCATGGGCCCTCAGAGTAGCGGTGCGTTGCTTTCTTGTTTGTTTTGTTACTTTGGCTCCTGCATGTCCATTTTTAGCTCGTTGAAGCTTCGAGGACTAGTTTATTGTTGAAACTGTAATAATTTTTTTTTCAGCAGTTACTTTTAATTCAATTGTGTTCAACTTCAATACTTAACTTATTCGAGATCGAGTTCCTTTGATTGATTGTGTTTAGTTGAATTCGGATTTTGTGCGTAACTTTCTCTGTAAGTGAACCTTTGCATTCAAAATTCATTTTTCTCAAAATATCTAATGCAAACACTGAACTTGCCTGTGAAATTTAGTAAATTTTGGAAGAGACTTTAAGTCCTATTTTTTTTTAATAAGAAATTTTGTTTTTAAAGGTTAATGATTGTACGCTAATACAGTGATTACCATTTATCTTTCTATTTTAATATATATACTTAAATGTAATTGTTCAGTTTCTTTAGTTGTTCGCTCTGAAGTTAGTTCATTGATAACCAGTTTGGTTGATCCCAACTGTTGTAATTTTTTTCTGAGGCAATCTGATCGTTTATAGGGATGCCAGCGTGCATCTTTAGCTTTTAAAATAAATTGCTTAAAATGGTGTTTGCCTTGTTGACTAAAAGGTATTTTATTCTGTTCATAGGGAAGAGCACCCTGTTAAATCATCTTTTCCACACAAATTTCAGGGAGATGGATGCATATAGGGGAAGGTTAGTTCTTGCATTTATCAAATTTCTGTCTAATATGCTCTTTTAGCTTTTATTTTGTCTATCATAAGATAGATGTCTAAACTGATCTAATTTCATTGCAGGAGTCAAACCACGAAGGGTATTTGGATTGCACATTGTGTTGGAATAGAGCCTTTCACAATAGCCATGGATTTGGAAGGTACTGATGGAAGAGAAAGAGGCGAGGTAACTAGCCTTTTTAAAAAAATATTTTTGACTGTGGATGATAATAGTATTTGCCTTGTGAACCAGGCTATAAGTTGGTTCATTTGGAGAGGAAGGGCTTTTTTATTAAGAGTTCTGTTCAAATCAAATTGGAGTAAAATACCGAATGTCCTCAGAATTTGTTTTATTTTGGCAAGATATGGTCATATAAACATTTACTGGCTTGGGGAATTAACTGGATGTATATATCACATCCAATTTACCAAGCTTCCTTTTGGTCTCCAAAACCACCAACACACACAGATAAATACCAACATGGAAGATATAAGAGTTCTGAATTTGTGAAAGGCACCTGAAAGTATACATTACTAGATATAAAAATGTTTAGTAATTAATTATTCCAGTCATTTTCACTTTTGTTTGGTTAGTCATATTTCTTGTCACTGTCCTCACATTGGATTTCTTTTTTCAGGATGACACTACATTTGAGAAACAAAGTGCCCTTTTTGCTTTGGAAATTGCTGATATTGTGCTAATAAACATGTAGTATATAAATTTATGATTTTGATGTCTCATAAATTTGATGGTTAATGCATTAAGGCTTTCTTGTTTAAAACAAAAATTATGAGCAGTACTGCTAAGGTCCTCTTAAAATCACTATAAATCTTACCAGTACATCCTTGCCCTGTATTTAAATTTGGATATATGGGCATTTTAATAGCCTGTACTGGATGATAAACTCAATAACAATTATAGAATTTTCAACCAAGAGTGTTTGAACCTTTAAAATTCTCAGTATCTCACATGTATTTAAACATCAATTGATTGACCTGACTCACTGGGGTTTCCAAAGGCTAGCTTTGGAATTAAGGTCTCTGCCTATATAGCATCTCCATTGCTCACCCATGGCTCTTGTGCTGTTTTTCTTTTTCCTTTTCTTGTTTTGATTGCAAAGAATCCTGAATTAGAGCGAGTAATATTATCATATGTTATGAAACTTTTGGAAAATCTTGAATATAGTTTCAATTCGTAAATGTGATCCATTTAAGTAAATTGTCGCATCTTTTATCATCATTGTTTTTTAATGTTTTATCTATTTCTTGTTTATATTCTATAGTGCTTCAATGGTAATGTATGGGTTTGGCTTAATGGAATCTGACATTGTTCCTATATTTCAGCCTATTTTTTGAATAGGATGCTAGAAATAATTTTTGATGTTAATTAGATGTTGGATATTGATATAGGTGGTGTCATGATATTGGTCGGGAGCAGGCTGCCAACAAACCACTTCTGAAAACAGTTTTTCAGGTACTCTGTGTTAAAATAATCCTTTTCGCCTGAGTTTATCTGCTCTGTTGATTGTGTGTTTAAGAGTTATGTTTCTAAATTCTAATTTTTAATCAAGGTTATGATGAGATTATTCAGCCCCCGGAAAACAACACTGCTATTTGTTATACGTGATAAAACAAAGGTTTGGATTATTGTTCTCCATTTTCTTTTTAACTAAAATTTGACATCATCTGGCTTTGTGCTGAAACATTTTAGATATTCACTTTTTCCCCTTCTTTTTTGTGACTATTTTTGCAGACCCCCCTTGAATATTTGGAGCCTATATTAAGGGAAGATATTCAAAAGGTAACGTCGTGTATTATGTATTTCCACTCTCCCTCCCCCTCCGCCTCCCCCTCCCCCTCTCTTATATTTTTTCTAGCATTTTAATTGGTCAAGTTTTATTGCAGATATGGAATGTAGTTAGTAAACTTGCTTCCCATAAAGATACACCCCTCAGTGAATTTTTTAATGTAAGAAGATATTTATATCCTTTTTACTACGTGACTATAAACATTGTTTCACCTTTAAACTTTGACATGAAGGTGGAGGTCACTGCTTTATCAAGCTATGAAGAAAAAGAGGAGCAATTCAAAGAACAGGTAGCCTCTCACTCTCTAGTTAATCAAAGTTTCATCATACTTCAATTTTTTGTAACTAGCTTTTAGTGATAGCTGTTAAATCTTGTCATGTTACTTTGTTTGTTAAATAATTGTGTTTTGGATCCCATTATCCTTTTTTGTGGGTATATTAGAGAAGGTTTTAACTAGCAAACTTAAGTTGTATTATAAAAAAAAAGCGGTTTTAGAGCCTTACTGCCTTGTCTGATATCTTATGCAGTTTGCTGAATTAAGGCAGCGCTTTTTCAATTCCATTTCTCCGGGAGGACTAGCTGGTGATAGACAGGGTGTTGTCCCTGCCTCTGGATTCTCTTTCAGTTCACAACAAATATGGAAAGTTATAAAAGAGAACAAGGATCTGGATCTTCCTGCTCACAAGGTTTTTCCTCATCCATATCTTCCTATCCAGATAGGATTTCTTTGTTCCTCGTTTAAGTAAATGTTTGTTTTCACCATGTTCACTAGGTAATGGTTTCCACAGTTCGTTGTGAAGAGATTGCCAACGAGAAGTTCTGTCGCTTATCCTCTGATGCGGTACTTTTTTAGCTATCTTCCATTTAGATGTTATTTGGTTGATTGAATACTTTTTAGTAATGGCATTAGTATATATTGTGTAGGATTGGTTAGCATTGGAAGAAGCTGTTCAATCTGGGCCAATATCTGGTTTTGGGAGAAAACTGAGCTCTATCCTAGAAACCTACTTTTCTGAGTAAGTTGATCTCTACAGTTGGTATGTTGAGTTGCATAATTTCTGTTCGATGCTCCTCTATTTTGATTTAAATTTTATGCAAAAGGATAGTCTTCCAATTTGTAAGAAAGGCATATAGTAAAGGCTTTAATATATGCATTATGAGACCAGCCTTTGTAAGTTGGAAGGTTTCTTCTGTCCTTAAACTTCCATGGTAGTTCCTAGTTCTTTATTGTTTTTATGATTAGATAATTTTATGCTTCATATTGGAAACTGTTCTTTTCCCTGCAAATCATAATCTTGCTTGTACACATCCAATTTCTTTTGCCATAGATATGACTCGGAGGCAAGCTACTTTGATGAGGGTGTAAGAAATGCAAAACTGAAACAACTGGAGTCAAAAGCTTTGGATGTAAGTTCCATTTGCTTCTATCACATTGATGCTTAGTTTGTTTCAAAAGCTAGATTGTTTGTCTAGTTAACATTTTAAATTTAATTATAGGATGTTTGTAGCATTCACCAAGGATTTTTTTATTGTCTGCTTGAATTTATCTCCATGCAACTGCAGGATCTAATTTCCTTTTGTCATGAGTTTACAGTATGATTTGGTGATGGGTGGTCTTTTAATCTCCATCTATTATAACCAGTGTTCTTTTGAAACATGGTGGTCTGATTTTATCAATATCTACCACTTTTTATTTGTAACTTCTCTTTGGTTCTATTAATCCTGCTTGTGGTTTTGTTTAGAGCTTTCTGTGAATTATGATATTTTTGGAGGCTGTTGTATTTTAATTTCTATAAGGAATTTCTGACCCTCCTTGATTGTAAATTAGATAACCTGGCAATCAATTGACTAACATGCATCAACAACTAAAACATAATATTATGCAATCTGCTTAAGTCCATGTGAGTGGTTTTCCATTTGTTGCCTATTAATTATCTTTAGGATTGTTTGCATGTATGTACGTGCTCCTGAGTCTAACAATGCTGGTATGATTTTGTAATGCTTTATTGTAAGTAAGCTTGTTGAAAATCTTGATATTGCAAAAAATCTTCCTCTGATTGAGGTACTCTCTTGAATTGAGCAGCTTGTGCATCCTGCTTATCTCAACCTGCTGGGACATTTATGCTTCAAAGCACTTGAAGATTTTAAGTCTAGACTGGAACAAATCCTAAAGGAAGGGGAAGGATTTGCAGCTCCTGTTCATGCATGTACCAAGTCCTGTATGCTTGAGTTTGACCAAGGATGTGCAGGTAATGTAATAAACTCTTTTCATTTGTTTGTGCTTTAATGAACTATGCCAAGCAACCCTAAATTATCATAATAATATGATTTTAGAAAATACTGACTTTAGTGTGTTCAACTTGTTTATCTGCTTTAATGGTCCATTTTTCTTCTCTTACAGATGCTGCTATCAGACAGGCTAATTGGGATGCTTCTAAAGTTAGGGAAAAACTGTGACGTGATATTGATGCTCACATATCATCTGTCCGCAATGCGAAATTGTCTGAATTGTTTGCTAGATATGAGGTACTTTTATTTAGTAATTCAACCTTGTATGCTGTTCTATCTGTAGATATTTATTAAAACTTTTCACTATTGTTTTATCAATCAGCAAAGTGCTGACATCTTAGTTTTACTCAGGAAAAACTTAGACAATCACTATCTGAACCAGTGGAGTCTCTATTTGACGCTGCTGGAAGAGACACCTGGGCTTCAATAAGAAAGCTTCTTACACGTGAGACAGAGAATGCTGTGTCAGAGTTTTCAACAGACATTTTCGTTTTGAGTTAGACCAGCCTACAATGGAGAGCATGCTGCAAGGTTTGAGGGATTATGCAAGGAATTTGGTTATAAAGAAAGCAAAAGAACAAGCTGGAAAAATTCTGATCCACATGAAGGATAGGTAGGGAATATTAAATTTCAAATTCTTTATTATTGTTGTTTGATTTTATTAATAGCCTGTTGTGTTTAATGCTTGATGTAATGTATCAGGTTCTCAACTGTATTCAGTTATGACAGCGATTTAATGCCAAGAGTTTGGACTGGAAAAAAAGACATTAAGATAATTACTAAGGATGCTCGTATTGCGGTGATGTTTTTGGATTATTTCATTTGTAGAACTTTAATATACACTAATTTCATGCTGCAGCAATCTGAGAGGCTTTCAACTATTGTTCTGTTTGCAGTCTCTGAGGCTGTTAGCTGTTATGGCTGCCATCCGGTTGGATGAGAAACCAGACAAAATCAAAAACATACTATTTTCTTCCCTACTGGAAGGAACAGAGACTTCTCCAGACCCTCTTGCCTCTAGTGCATGGGAGGAGGTAATGTGGGTTGGTTAGTTTTGTAATGTAGTATGTGCTTCATCAAGCCAACGTTTCTTATCTAAAAGTCACACATGTATTAGGTACCTCCTGAAAATACCCTTATTACACCAGTTGCAATGCAAATCATTGTGGAGACAATTCAAAGCAGAGACAGAATTTACAGTTACTCAAGCTATTTCAGCACAGGTATATAATCTAATGCTCTAGTTGGTTGCCTACACTTGCTAGTTGTGGAGATGGCATATCAATGAGGAAATAGTTTAGGCTATCTTTCTAATGATTTTGTTTCTTATTTTAGGAGGCTTACAAGCGAAGTAACAATTGGTTGCCTCCTCCATGGGCAATTGTTGCAATGGTTATCCTTGGATTTAATGAATTTATGCTTCTTTTAAGGTAACTTCATCTAATCTAATGTTTATAGTGCAGTTATTCATTGCTTCTTTTTACTTGTTTTGTCCTCTGCAATGCTCTTTTAAAGGGGGTTAAGCATGAATATTCCTTATCGTGCTCATAATTTTTCTTTGTTGATGAAACAGGAATCCTCTCTATCTCATGTTTCTATTTGTTGCATTTTTAATCTCTAAAGCCATGTGGGTCCAGATGGATGTCCCAGGGCAGTTTCAACATGGCACTGTGAGTATGAAAGAGAATGCACTCTATTTTGCCAATTGTTCTTGTAGTTGTTACCAGTGGTTTACTTTTTCATGTGAAGTTGCCCATGTCATGTCTTCCTTCAAAAATCTACTTTGGTTTTTCTGCATGCAAATGAAAGCATGATCTCTATAATATACTCATGGATGACGAAAACAAATTGGTGCTGAAACGTCTTACTGTGGGTTTAGGTCCAATATTTATGTTTTCTTTTGTTCTTTGGAATGTTGCCTAGTGATTCAATTTCTTTGTTCACCTTCTTTCCAGCTGGCTGGGCTAATCTCTATTTCATTGAGGTTCCTTCCTACTGTGATGAATCTTCTAAAGCGTCTTGCCAAAGAGGCTCAAGGCCATCAAACTCCCGAGCCCCCAAGGCAACAATCATCAGTAGCATTTCAAAGTTTCAGGAATCAAAGTCAGCCAAATCCAACAAGCTCAATTCCAGAGTCGTCTGTTTCATCCAACATTTCAGTATCTGATAGTGGTATCGAGTACTCAAGCCCTAACTTAATGCAGAGAAGAAGCACAAAAACTCCTGAAGCAGAGCTTTCTTGATAAAAGCCAGTCTTCCCGTGTAGAATGTATACCAAATGGGTTCAAATAATTCTGAATAAAAATAGTGATATATTGAGAGAGGTCTTACATATGTAAAACAATTGAACAAGTAACAAAGTTGCCAGAGAGATCTGTATTGTACACATTTTGAATAAATTTAATTAATGAAATTTTTTTTTACAAAGTGGCAGTTAGGACTTAGGGTTATACCTATCCAAAACATGTTATGCTCTGGGCCTCTGACCTTAAGTTTACTACTATGAATTTTTCCCTTGTCGGCATCCATGTCAATGATATCAACTTAGTGTCCTCTGTTAACAGTGAGATACCAATTCCCTCAGGTTAGTGAAAGCTACATTACACTTTTCTTCCCAATTGAGCTTCAATTGCAGCAGACTTATAGTCTTCCCTTTTTGTGATTTGCAAGGGTATATGATATTGGAGGCTCCATTGCAATGTGAATTTCAACATGGAAGGTGCAAGCTAAATGGGAACAACAGTTTGCAGCAATCCATACATGTGAAAACAAGGTTTTATGTTGCTGAGAAGAAAGGTAATCCAAACTCTTGGAAGAAAAAAATCATATGACAAATGTTACGCCTGTATCTGCTTGACCAATGAACTTGATAATGTTACAAAAGTTTTCAAATTGATTGCATGAAATGCTGATCAATTAGTTCAGGTACTTGATTCACAACATGACTTTGGACTTTCATCTTACGAGTCATGACCATTGCTTTTGGCATAGTTTAGAGACAGTTAAATCTGCACCTCCGAACCCATCCATTACGGCATTAGCTGTAGGGAACTCTGCTCTGGATGTGTAACTACAAAAGAGTTGACAAACAATGAATTGCGTCACATGAAAGGAGGCATGAATAGAATCACAAAGTTTACATGGTCCAGCAGTAAATTCTTTACCTGCTCCGCAGCACAACACGGGGCATGCCTATCTGCTCAGCTGCAGCAAGTCCAGATTTGCTTCCTGCAATAAGGACGCAATTGCAGACAGGAACCTCAGCAATTTCTGCCCCTGCACGTAGTGCTACTACAATTTCTCCAAGCTGGATAGCATTCACAGTATCTAATCAAAGTTGGAAAACATCACACATGAACAAAAAGTAGTTTGATGTCAACGCATTTCACATTTATATTTTGAACAAAATCATGGAGTTTGCATGTCAACACATTTCACATTTACAATCAACATTGACCAAAAATCATGGAAATTTTAACATTGACTAGAAATATTATTCAACAATCAATGATGTTTAGAAAAATATTCATGACTAGTTGCTGTAGTACTAGGGCTTAATCTCTGTAGGAAACTTATTTTATATTTTCAAGTATTGCAATTCCTTTTTTAAATATTAATATGCAAATTTTCCCATTGAATTATTATCTTATAGTTCATGCATTCCAGGAATAAAGAAGTAATGCTAATCAAGGATGTGTGTGGGGCACAGAGTTAAGAGCTTTCCAAACAGGTAAAGAAAAAGGTTAGATGACTTTGAGTTGCAATTTTCCTTTTGCTTTGTCTGCCTCTGTTAGAATTTAGAAAAGGAAATCTAAAGAATGAAACAAGAAAAGTAGAGGTCAGACCTTTCAGATGATGTGGTATCAATGTTAACACTCACTTTCAGCAGGGATGCAACCTCCTCCGCTATTCTTTGTTTCTCAGCTGAAGCTTTTCACAAAGCAAGAACAAAACCTTTTAATACCAACCGTCCGAACTGAAACAATGTACTACCATTTGTTCGCCAAACACAAGGACTGAGAATAATATATACCTGCTTTTCTTGCCTCCTTAGCTAGTTGTTCATCCAGGGATGAAGACACTCCTTTACCAAACACAAGTTGACCATATAAACTCTTTTCTACTTCTTCATTCCCAACAACTTTAATTTTCGAGAGTCGTTCATCACCAAGCTTTTCAACTATAGATCTGTTTTTTTATTTTTATTTTTTTTTTATAATACAGACAGAAAAGAGAAACATTAGCAAGCTTCCATGCGATCAACAAAGCATCTTGAGCTCTAAGCCTCTATCAAATTGGTAAGTGTTTAAATTTCAATACATTCACATAAGCAACCATTATTTCCTAAGTTACTAGAAAAGGGACGTCTAAGAAGGACTACGTGGCATTAGAAGAACTCTCATGTGATGTGTCGTTGAAATTTGTTCTTAGATGGCGCTGCCGTGTAATGAACCGGAACACTCGTAACCGACAAAATATAGAAGGTAAAGAGGGCCAAATCGGAACAGAATTGCATCTCTTATGTTCCAGAAATATACAAAGCATAACACCGGTGATCACTAGAACATACCTAGCAATTTTATCCCCACTTTTACAGTAAGATGTTAAGATGGTCACAGGTATCCCTTTGTTACATGCATCATCGATAAAACTGCATGAACACATTGGTAAAACCAGAATTAAAGGATTGGTCCTGAGGAGGAAAAGTAGGTTTCAGAAATAAACAAAACACAGCAACTCACTCCTCAACTCCGGGTCGTAAAGGTAAACTTTTCAGCATGAGTTCCTCCGGTGCATTTTTCTGCCAATAACAAGACAATCCATCACGTTTTGCACTACAAGCACAAGCTAAACATCATGGCAAGCAAATCTAACACAATTACAAGAAAGATTGTGTAGTAAAGAAAGAAGTAGGCTGTAATAACAGGATAACATAAGTGCTACACCATGAAAAGTTCATATCATTTCTTTATCAAGATTTAACTCTACGTTGTTTGGACTCTTCATTTTGCTTTAAATATCCAGTTTTGACACTAATGTTCGACACATATCCAGACATGATATGGAGATAGGACATCTAAGGATCCTCTACATACATGAAAAACCCTAGAAAAAATTGAACATAGTCACACCGGATTCGTACTTGTACTTGTACTGTACTCAGACACTCGCACATCAGAGTAGCGTTGAGTAAGTTACCTTCTCCCGGAGCACACTTCTCACAAATGACTCCTTCTCACTTGTAGGCAATGAAGTAGGCCAACCAATCTGTCAGATAACAGCAGGAGGTAAACCACACTGAAAACATCCAAACATACAATGCTAACCTCTAAAAGACTTGAACGCTTTCGACAATAAGAACCTACTCGATTAAAAAATAGAACCAGCATCTTTTCTTCATTGCCAGCACTTCTCCTGGAAAGTAGACACACAATGCATTTCAACAAGATTCATAGTTTCAACCATGAATTAGAAAGAGAGACAGCTTTAGCTGAGATTTCACCTTACGAGATCCGAATACACAGGTTCGGCCCAGTTTGCACAGTCGAGGCCGAGCTTTTGAAACGCTGGTAAGTATCAGAACAATAAACAATAAATCAAGTAATAAACATACAATTAGCACATAATCATGAAGCTTAATCATTGAAGTATTAACTTTAGATCCTTTTTTGCGCAATAGACATATGATCACTTCATCTGCCCGCACCTAAATTGAAGGCTTGGCGATTACCCACACGATATGCGTCCATAAGAACCCTGAAACAATGACAAACATATGAAAAAAAAGAGTATCTAACTAGAGAAAAAGGGCAAATCCCAGAGCAGGAAGTGTAACCAAAAATTCAATTACCCATCGACTTCGAGAAGAACAGCCAGTTCCGGAGATGGGTTTTGGTTTTGGGTACTGGAGGACGAGCTGTAAGCAGTAAAGCCATTGAATTGCAAGTTTTTTCGAGGAGACTTGAAGTTTCTGGGGAAAGCAGAGGAAAATGAAGGATGCAAACAGAGATTGCTTTTGGGATGCAGACAAAGATTGCTGTTGTTGATAGCTGGAGCTATGGTGTTGTTTGAAAAACCGATAGTGTAAAGGATTGAACAAGAAGCGATTTCCATGTCGAGAATTTTGCTAAAGATTTCTTTCTTTCTTTTTCTTCTTCTCAGAGAGCCGGTGACTGGCAGCCAAAGAGTTCGTTTCTGGCTCACTGCTTTTTGGTCATGGTTCATCAATGTTCCGTTTCTCAATTGTAATTTACCATTATGCCCCTTGTCTCCCTCTTTTCTATTTGGGTAAATACACATTTTGGTACCTCAATTTGACTTTAATGTGAAATTTACTATTTAATTTTTTTTATCCAATTAGATACTAAACTTGACCTCAAGGTTTAACTTAATACCTAAATTCCTTTTGTCCAATTAGTTACCTGACTTTTAAGTTCAGATTAATACATGAGCTTGATATTATGATTCAATCTGCTTTAAATAAGTCATTTGTATAATTCGGACTAAAAAGTTAAATTTAGGTCCAATTTGAACCAATAAGTTGAATTCAAATGCTTAATTGGAAAGAATGTGTACTAAATTGTACATTAAAGTCAAAATCAAGTATCAAATCATGTATTTACCAAATTCAGATGCCCGACCTTATTCATAAAAGCCCGTTACCCCTATCTTAGGAAATAAGCTACAATATTCGATATTTTTTTTTGAGGGAAACAATATTCGATATCAAATGTTCAAACTTTAATTATTCTCTTGATATGCTCATTCCGATGATGTCATTATCCATGAGAAAAAGTTTGAAAGATCCAATTGCTTTTGATCCTCTTCAAATTGGAATATTTCAATGAATTGGTCATGAAATTTTAGTGACTCTTCTGAAAAGATATCAAAGATGGGTCCGAACCAATGATTTAAAAATGATTGAAAAGTCGAATCGGTTAGGTTTTTCGTTTTAAAAAGGCTTAATTACAAAATAAGTGTTTAAATTATATTTTTTTATAATAAATGTTTAAAATATTTTTAATTAAAATAGATGCTTAAATTTTTTTTAACTAAAATAAGTATTTATAGTTTCATTTTAATTGAAACAAATACTAAAATAAGTGTCTCAATTAATTTTAAAACAAACCAAAAATATAACTTTAAACATCTATTTCAACCAAAGAAGTACTAAGTGTTATTTCAACCAAAAATAAAATTTTAAGCACTTATCTCTGTCAAAAAACACTTTAAATACCTATTAGAAAAACATAAGCACTTATTTTGTAATCGGATAGACCATAGAAGTGCTGTGTTTTACCTGCTGCCATGGTCTAGAAGTGATGACAATTTGACAAGCATTTCATTTTAACATACGTGCCTCTTCTGCTTTTCAATTTTCAAGTTTAAAATTCCACTAATGTATAAATCAGATATATGGTTTAATGGTTTAGAGTTTAGGGTTTATTATTAGAATGTAAGATTCAGGGTTTAGAGTTCAAATTCAAGAAATTAAATCTTAATTTTTAAAGGGTAAATATGCATGCTTGTGTAATTCTCTTTACCAACATGTGTATCAAAAAATTACTTGTATACATTTTACACTTTGCTCATTCTCCCATTCAGATTAAAAAAAGCAAAAGAGACCTACAAAATTGATGCTAGCTTGTAGCTTCTAACACACATGAAGAAAGTTAGCACACAGGAAGCACTGTGTTTCAGTTTGAAGTGTTAATCTGAGATCTTTCCGAACTTCTTTCCGCCGTCATCGAGGATATCCATGTTCTTCCTCTTCTTTGACAATCTGGTTGGATTTTGATACCCATTTTCTTCATTGGTGAATTGAGCAGCTGTTCGGGCACGCAACTCTTCTAAACTCTCACCTTCTTTTGCTCTTTCCAGTACCTAAATACATACACGGCATTTATGATGATGTTGCTGAAATGCGTTATGCAAAGCTGTTAAAAATTGGAGCATGACTTACTAGATGACGACCATAAAGATGGGTGCTTGAAAGCGCTTCAAGTGCATTATGGGCTTCTTGCTTCGTAACAAACTCCACAAACGCAAACCCTCTATGGTTTCCGAATTTCATTGGTAATCTTAAGCTCTTGATCTGAACAGCCAAAAAGAAAACTAGGGTAAACCGGAGAAACATAACATTTTGGTGTCCGGCAATCAACATTAATGCCAGGTTGGTTTATATATAAATTTGTTGCCGTCTTGCAATGCAGGCCTTGATCATCTATAAATTTGTAAACTAGAAAATTTTTACCTGGCCAAATGGGCTAAATAACTGTCTCAAATCTTTTTCTGTCGCTTCGAAAGCTACATTTCTTACAAGCAACTTCGTTGAACTTTTATCCTTCTCAACATTTTTCACTGCTTGTTCTTTTTTGGCATGACAAAGTTGCAAGATAAGAGCATGCCCATCCAAAACAGTTCCCTAAAAGAAAGAAAGGCGTCAAAAAAGCCGCACCTCAAATTGTTGAAACTATGTTTTTTGAATTTGCTGATCTTAATTGTAATTACCTGCAAGTCTCTGCAAACATTTGTTGCCGTCTCTACTGAATCAAACTCAATAAAACCATAACCCATTGAGACTTGTTTTCCATTCTTCAAGTGCTTTTTTACCTGCCAAAGAAAATGGCAAAACCACTAGGGTCAGAAGGACGGGATTGATTGGGATTAAACAATGTTAAGAATACCAAAATAATTACCCTGATGCTCTTTACTCTTCCTTCGTTTACAAGTTCAGTGAAATGATTCTTCAAGCTCTCTTCAGTAGTCTTGAAATTGAGGTTCTTGACAAATAGAGATCGTGACTGAGATAGCAAAGCAATGATAAGTAATCAAAGCAAATAATCTCTCACATCAGAGAAAGAGAAGAGGCAAAAAGAAAGAAGAAACTGATATCATATGCTGAACCTCAATTCTGTCGGGATCAATATCTGCATCTGATAGTCCTTCCACATGTTGCTCCAAAATTGCCCTCTTAACATCATGTTCACCAACAGCTGCATCATTCTTTTTGTCGCCCTCAGTCGCTGAACTCTTATTAAGAACATTGTCAGGAGCCCACTCCAAGTACAAAGGAGCATCCCTATATTAATGGAAAAAGAAAGTCAGGCTCCATGAATATAAGAGCCACTAAGTGCCTAACAAACATATATGAAGTTATCCAGAATGAAACAGTTCAGCTTAACAACCACCAAGTTTAAGCAAGTAGCCAAGTACAGCTAAAATCAAACACATTAGCATACTCCTGGAGATAATTTGAAAATTAACTAACAAGTCTCTGAAGAGAATTTTATTGTTCTGAATTGCAGTGAAGAGATTAAACTAATGTCTAAAACAGGGGGAAATCTTACTTATAACGTTTGTATGCTAAACCCTTAAATGCTGCACGAGCTTCACCTGGTTCTAGGAAAACAACCTGAAATACCATGCACCGAAATCATCAATAGAGGATAAAAC
The DNA here is from genome assembly GCA_019671005.1 of Hibiscus mutabilis. Classification (NCBI taxonomy): domain Eukaryota; kingdom Viridiplantae; phylum Streptophyta; class Magnoliopsida; order Malvales; family Malvaceae; genus Hibiscus; species Hibiscus mutabilis. The sequence continues at coordinate 817,977 of CM033711.1, forward strand.
AGTCATGCACCCTGCAACAGCAGCATATCAGGATTCGTGAAATCAAATCTACCAGTTCTTCACAGTTCACATGTTTCCACATCATAAATTTTAGGAGGAAAAAACAAAAAGCACTCCCTTACCTCTCTGATGCATATCCCTAAACCAAAAATCTATACAAAAATTATAATTAGAACATATAAGCATACCAGGGCCAAAGTTTTTGTTGGAGGGAGAACGATTTTGTCTAAACTCCCAAATTTTCCAAACATCTTAGCTAGTTCACCTTCCGACGAACCATACGGCAAGTTCTTGACTAACAAAACATGATTACTCCTTTTCATGCCATCTGTTTTACCAGCAGCTATTTCCTCCAAAGAAGAGATATTTACTCCAGCATTTGTAAGGGCTTTTTTGGTCTCTGAAATCACTTGAGTTTCCCCCAAAGCAATACGCACAGCTAGATCATCTGCTTCTCGATCAAGTAACTCACTCTTACTCACACCAAATTTCCTAGCAATGTTTTCAACAACCTATAAACACGCAAGAAAAAGAAAGAGGTCAAGGATACAATAACAATATAGTTAAGCCATAAGAGCACTACAGCGTAGCCAAAGATGTAAGACTACTATTATCAGTGCCAAAAACTTGATGGGAAAAATATTGTTAGTTCAACAAGACAGGTGCATATCCCTTGGTAAGATTTTAGTATAGTAGTTAATAACTCAAGGGTTTGTGAGATGCAGTTCAAGTTCACTAAAGGCCTTTGCCATTGACAACATTTTGCGATCAATGAAAAAATCTAGAACATCCTTTAAATTCAAGTTAATATACAGAAATTGCCAAGGATGATCATATATATTCAATAAAACATACTGTATCAGGGCGCATGAACAGACTGTTCCATGCTCTTGTGTCCCCGCTAGCTTCTGATGCTTTCCTTTGTTCCTCCCTCTTTTGCTTGAAACTCTTGGAACCTTGGTTAGCTGAATCATCAATGCTAATAGAAAGGAATTGGGTTAATGACCATAATATATGGGAAAGGATGATCATTTGAAACCTAGAAGGCTATGAATGATTATAAGTTTATAACTGATGCTGCTTACTCTTGTTTGTCTGCTGGTTTTTTTAGTTTTGCTGGCATAATGTGCAATAATCTGCCCTGAAAAATTGATTTATCCACTTCTTCTAAAGCCCTGCAAAAATTAATCATGCAATAAGATCCAGAAGCTCATTAGGATATCGTCAAACGTTTCAAAGCATGAATACATCCCTAAATTAAAAACATACAAGGTTGAATGATCAGCTTTGCTTTTCTATTAGTGAAATCAGAGAACAAAAGCAAATATAAGAGGTTAAGAATTAAAGGACCCAAAGGGATCAGCGTTCATTTAATCTTTAGCAAATGAAGAAACAAAATGATTCTTGTAAATACATATAAATAGCATATAGTAGAAAAATAGGAGCTTTTAAAGTTCTACTATTTAATGCATGGAAAGCCTTAGAGTTTATGTGCCCCAAAGATGAGCGTCCCTCTTATGCGAACCTAGAATTCAGTGGGGACAAGACAACCAGAAATTTATAGCACGTAGCTGCAGCACTAGAAAAAGTATTTCTTCCATGGTCAAACCAATCTTTGCAAAATTTTGAAGTGCCAAACTCATCATTAGAAAATTAACAACTAATACCTGGCCGCACATTCTGGAACTTTGTAAAGAACATATGCAATTCCCTTGGAACGCTTAGTGTCTTTATCAATAACAACATGGACTTGTGAGACATCGCCAAATTTGCTAAAGAGTTCTGTCAACTCATCTTCACTGTTAGATGAAAATCAAGAGAGGTATACATTACTATGAAATGCCATAAATAATAGAAGGAAAAAGGAAAAATAAATCAAGCAAGTGCATGTGCACAAAAATATACGTTGCTGTATATGGTAGGTTACGAACAAAAAGTCGACCACTCTCAAGGACTTCATCTCTATCATCTTTGACACTTGAAGATGGGTTGCCTGACTCGAGGATTTCAGCATCGAGATCTTTGGATGAACCCTGTTGAATCTGATCCTGGTTAACATTCTCAGAAACTGAATTCTGCTTTCCCTTTTGATCACCATCATCGTCTTCCTCATTGTCATCGCTATCTGAATCTGACCAATCCTTCTTCACTCTACTCTTGAAATAATCCATATCCCAAATGACCTCATTACGAGCAACATTGTCTGATGCTTTGGTTTCATTTTCATCTGATGCAATGCTGGTTTCATCCGACTCAGCATCCACTGGAACTGATGTCCTTCTACCTTTCTTCTCAGCTACACCTTTTTTCTCAGTAGCTTTGCTATTCTGATTTACCGGTGTATCGAGTACAATGTCATTTTCCCACATTTTAGACTTAACCCTTGGCTGCATAAGCTGAAGGAACTCCTGAAGCTGCAGGTCATCACTCTCCCGGTTGTCAAGATCTTTTTTCACAGAACTTTTAGCCCCAGCTTTGTTTTTTCCCGTTTCAATCAAATTATCCTGTTCCTTTGTAGAATACCGACTCCACGGACGAGGGGTATCGGGGTCCCCTACTTTACGAGCAATCTGAAACAAAGCAAAATATGATATGTTTCTTATACATTTCAAAATCAATTCAGTTTGCAATGATTATATCATCTTTCTTTGAAGTTCAAAAACAAAAAAAGAACAGGACAGACCTCGCATATGATTCTAGAAGTATCGAGATAAGACTTGTTGAAGTACTTGATGGCTTCCTCAGCTTCTTGTTCCGTACGGTACCCGATAAATGCAAATTGTCTACTCTTTCCATCTCTAATTAAAATACAAATTCATTTTAAAAAAACAATGAACCAATACGCCTTTTTAATTAAAAAAAGGAACTCAATCGTTACCTGGTGCGCATAACCTTGGCGTCGGTAACTTCTCCTTTCTGAGAAAAGAAATCCCGTAAGCGCTCTTCGGCCACATGCTTCGGCAGATTTTTCACGCATATTCTAGACCTTCACAAACAAAATTAAAAACCATCAAATTGTGAACACACTTCAAGGATTCAGCTGGAAAAGAAAGGAAAAATGAAAGAAAACTTACATAATTTCTCTCGATTTGAGCTACGATGTATGGGCGCCGCTTTCCGAGGGAGTCTTTGTTATTTTGTGGTTTTTTTCCAAAGGCCGAAGTTCAGGGAAAGAAGGGTTGGTTCAGTGAGTCGGTTAAAGTTTGAACCTTTGAATTGAAAGGGAGAAGGGTTTGAAGCTTGAACCGGGTTTATTACGGGTCGATGTGAAGCCCATAGCCTTAACCCGATTTTAGAATGGGTTTGGGCCATTCTTTTTAAAGCTCGGCATAGCACAACCTAAAATATTAATTTTTGGACAAAATGTTTATTGTAGTATTTGATTTACGATTTAGTTAAAAGGTTAGGGTAACTACAACGGAAGTCACTCAATTAATGGGTAAGGTTACATTTGGGTCACCTGATTATTAAAAGTTATACTTAGTTCACTCAATTATAGGTAAGGTTATATTTGGGTCACCTAATTATTAAAGGTTACATTTATGTCACTCAATTATATGTAATGTTACATTTGGGTCACCCTTTATATTTTAAAAATACACCAATTTTATCATTTTTTCTTTCAAATCACTTGTATACATACCCTTATTAACACTAGAGTACTTCATATGAATTATTAATTAATTTAATACACAAATTGATATATATATTTTTAGATATGGAGGGTTACTCAAATGTAACCTTACCCATAATTAAGTGACCCTAGTATAACCTTTAATAATTGGGTGACCTAAATATAACCTTATCCGTAATTGAGTGACTCAAGTGTAAATTTTAATTATTGGGTGTCCCAAATGTAACATTACCTATAATTGAATGATCTTTATTATAATTTACCCAAAGGGTTAATATTTGATGCATATGTAGTCGAAAATTTTTAAAATCTAAAATTTAAATTTTTAGTTTTAAATCTTTAAATCATAAACCTTAATTTCACAACACTAAAACCTATACTATAAACACTAAACCCTAACTCAAAAATGAGTGCATCAATTATTTTTTAATAAATCAATATTTTTTATGAAAACAGAACATTAAAAAACATTCTACATAAATTACAAAGTGTTTTTAACCACCATTATCCAACTCATTGGCTGATTAAGCTAGATCGGGTACTGCAAAGACCCAATTACTCCACTCACAACGTCAATAATTGAACCCTTGACCTTGCTTAAAAGATCTAGTGTCTCATCCCACACTAACTCATTATTCGTAAATCACAAAATTTAGATGAGTAAATTTTTCTTACCTTAAGCAATGATCGAAAGTTCAACCCTTATTCTGAATGAATGTAGAACAACTTTAAAACTTGTGGATTCTAACCTTATATTATCTATACAGATTGTAGGGAATCATATAAGGAGAAATCAAAGTCAACAACTTAATATAGCAAGTTATTAAAATATTGTGTTGAGATTTTGGATTTAAGACAATTTGGTCCTTGATAATCATCCGTTTGTCTTCAAGCATTTTAAGATAAATGTTTCATATTTATCATATTATTTTATCCTCAACATGTTAAGCAGCTATATATTAGTTGATAGCTTATTTTAGTATCAAGTGAGGGTCGATTTCTGTTGATATTAAGTCATTATTTGGGTTAATTTTTATTTATTTTCATATTTATCATATTATTTTATCCTCAACATGTTAAGCAGCTATATATTAGTTGATAGCTTATTTTAGTATCAAGTGAGGGTCGATTTCTGTTGATATTAAGTCATTATTTGGGTTAATTTTTATTTATTTTCATATTTATCATATTATTTTATCCTCAACATGTTAAGCAGCTATATATTAGTTGATAGCTTATTTTAGTATCAAGTGTTAGGTGACGTCTTAAAATTAGTTAAAACAAGTAAAGTAGATAATTTTATAAGAATTTTATTTTAAATAAAATATTTTAAAATATGACCCGATAAATCTAGACCTGACAAACTTGACCCGAGGCCCAATAACTGAACCAATTTACTCGAACCGAGACTCGAAATTAACCAAAACATGATGACCCGAAACCCAAAATAAGTCGAACCAAATCAAATTTCAGTTGAACCGAAAATAGACCCGAACCAAAGGCAACATAAAATAAAGAAAATATATTAAAATAAAGGGTAAAATTTACAAATGGTCACTGAACTTTGTTAAAAAAACAAAACATTAACCAAACTTTTAAATGTTACAAAATGACAATTAAACTTTATGTTTTGTAACAAAATGATAACTCGGCCGTTAAGTATTTAACGTGGCTGTTATAAGACTTTGTATAATAGCACATTTAATCCTCTATATTTACACATTCAATCAATTTAGTACTAGTCAAAATTAAATTAATAAATTTAGCCCTCATTATTTACACATTCTTTCAATTTGGTCTCATTTATATTCATACAAACTCTATATCCCCTCTATCAACAGAGATATCCCAATCAATAGCATATGCATTGACATCTATATCCGCACAATGTATGTATGTATGTATGTATGTATGTATAGGTTGATGTCATGGGAAAACCTTGAATTGTGTTGCAGAGAATCCTTGCTGATAATCAAAGACAGACTCCATTGAAGCTTGATCATAGGTGTGAGCAATTGTTTTCTAGAAAAAATCAACAGTAAACTAAAAAATCATAAGCACCATTGTCAATGACATTGATAGAAAAAATGAATATAAATGAGACCAAATTGAAAGAATGTGTAAATAATGAGGGCTAAATTTATTAATTTTTTTAATTAAGACTAAATTGATTGAATGTGTAAATATGAAGGTCTAAATGTGCTATTATACAAAGTTTTATAACAACCACGTTAAGTATTTAATGGCCGAGTTACCATTTTGTTGCAAAACATAAAGTTTAATTGTCATTTTGTAACATTTGAAAGTTTAGTTACCATTTTGTTTTATTTAACAAAGTTCAGTGACCATTTGCGAACTTTACCCTTAAAATAAATAAATAAAGGTGAGATGTGCATGCTATATAAAATCATATATATGGTGGAAAAACCTAACTCAGACTGAAAACCCGACCAAAATCGATCGATCTCTTATTAACCCGATATTGACCCGATCCGAAATCAACTAAATAGGAAGTTAATCGAACCGAAAATCAACCAACTCGATGTCCTGACTCGATACCCGAACCGAAATCACTATAGACTCGAACTAAAATCGAACCAGACCAGAACTTAAACTGAATATAATCAAACCCAAATTAACCCGAACTAAAATAATCTAAACTGAATAACCCATTTGCTACCTCTAAATAAATCATAAGGGCTTAACAAATTTAACACGTCAGTAATACGTTTCTGATCGTTGTCAAGTTGAAAAGTCGTAGTTTTATAGGGTTGGTATAGAATAAATCCTGAAAGCTACATGCCAACAGTGCCAGAACACGTGAAGTTATAGGGAGCGAAATAGAACTCTAAAATTACAAGTCAACGTATTGACCCTGTCAAGTACGAGAAATTATATCGGTAGCTCATCTTACCACGTCATTTACGGTCTCGACTAATAAAATTATTTATTTTATTAATTTTTTTCATGTTATCTTTTTACTAAATGAATCTTTACTCATATTTACATGATGAGGAGAGACTACAATATAATTTCTCGTGAAGTAGGCGTTAAAGTCCACCAACTCTCATTGTTAAGTGATATCTCGAGATCGCAAGCCAATGATATCGGCCCACGTGGCGTAAGGTTCCTACAAGGCTTTGTGAACAATAGTTTTTTAGTATAATCATTGATATTCTATCTATTGAATGACTATTCCGAATAATATATCGTAAAGGTCCGTTATAGAAGCGACCTTCTGAGCTAGTTGCTCCATTCGCAATGTCAAGAGTCGAACCTCTGGTCTTACTAGACCAATCTAGGAGCTAAAATAATATACTATTTGTTGGGTTTTACCACCAAATTTCCTGTGTATCCCAATTTTTTAGCAAAAGGCAAGACATATTTCCAAAGTGCCACATGCTAGCAATGCTATCCGGCATATCGAAAGAGCTTCATAGCTATGGTCCAAGAATAGCTACACAGTTGATGACGTAATTTACTATTGCAGACGGCAATTCTCTATTCTAATGTCTTTGTTTATAGCTATCAATGGAAGCCAATCAGAAGAATCTGTGAATTAAATAACTACTCCTCAGCCTTTGTGCTTCGTATAAGTCCATGTTTTCCCATGGAGATTTTATGAAGATAAAAAAGGATTCGTTAGAGACTATGATTCGAATTTTGTTTAGCCCCGACTCGAAAAGTTCACGGTAAGACCCACCTTGGGCGGAGATGCCAAGTTGACTCATTCATTTTGGAAATCAAAGTCTCCTTTCCTTTGGTATTTTGAAGTAAACAGCAAGTCATCATATTTTGGCTTATAGGAAGGGGTGAAACGCGGCCAAATGAGGGCCCGCTAGATCGAGGAAAGTCCAAGCACTAGAAGTGGAAGTCCCTCACATCATAAACTACAATGACAGAACACAGAACATTCAATGCAATTTTGTTTACTTGTCTTAATTTTGATTGCATATACATCCATGGTGTCCATGGCTGGAATCTGTAGCTTCTTCATTCGACACCGGGGATCTTCATCTACATGATTTCTTTAGGCCTTTTCGTCGTGT
>CM033711.1:826577-886590 GCA_019671005.1 Hibiscus mutabilis
TAACATGACAGCTGCAACATCAAGGAGAAGGAAGGAGAAGATTAGATGGAGCAAACTATATTCTTTTGCTTCATGCTTTCGACCCTTGACGTCCGAAGAACGGTTGGCTGGTCGAGAGGTCATCGGTCAGCCAGGGTTTTCTCAGGTCGTTTTCTGCAACGAGCCTCACCTGCATGATAGAAAGCCTTACAAGTATCCCTGCAACAATATTTCCACAACCAAATACAACGTTCTGACTTTCCTTCCTAGAGCACTTTTTGAGCAGTTTAGAAGAGTTGCCAACTTCTATTTTCTTCTGGCAGCTGTTTTCTCGCTCTTTTCATTGGCTCCGTTCTCTAGAGCAAGCTTGATCGCTCCGTTGGTCTTCGTGGTCGGAATCAGCATGCTTAAAGAGGCCGTCGAAGATTGGCATAGATTCTTGCAGGTGACTTATGGCTAAAAGTCATCAATTCTTCATCCATTTTTTTGTACAATTTGACTGATTTACTTGAAACTCTGTTGCAGGATTTGGAAGTAAACAATCGAACCACGAAGATTCATCTACGCGATGGAGTGTTTGTCGATAAGTCATGGAAAGAGCTTCGTGTAGGAGATGTTGTAAAGGTTTACAAAGATGAATACTTTCCGAGTGATCTTCTTTTGCTGTCTTCCAGCTATGAAGATGGTGTTTGTTATGTGGAAACCATGAACCTTGATGGAGAAACAAATCTGAAGATCAAAAGATGCTTGGAAGTCAGTCTTTGCTTGAATGAGGATGCAGAATTCAATAAATTCGAGGCCACAGTTCGTTGTGAGGATCCGAATCCGAATCTTTACACCTTTGTAGGGAACTTAGAGTTCGAGAAAGAATCGTATCCTTTGAGCCCTTCTCAATTGCTTTTACGAGATTCGAAACTCAGAAACACTGATTACATCTATGGAGTAGTGATCTTCAGTGGACACGATACAAAAGCAGTACGGAACTCGACCAGGTCTCCGTCTAAACGTAGCCGGATAGAGAGGAAAATGGACCATATTATCTACATTCTCTTCTCAATGCTTGTTCTGCTTTCATTGGTTTCCTCCACTGGATCTTCACTGTTCTTGAGTCATGACATGGTTGACTGGTGGTACCTTCAATTGCAAGGTAATAATAAGTTCCTTAACCTTGATGGTTCAAACTCGAAAAAGATGACGATGACTTCTTCGATCCATCAAAGCCGGAAAAATCAGCCGGTTTGCAGTTCATACGGGCCCTCATACTGTATGGCTACTTAATCCCCATTTCTTTATACGTCTCCATTGAAGTTGTTAAAGTTTTACAAACAATGCTTATCAATAAAGATATATAATTGTATGATGAAGCAACATGCAAGTCAGTTCAAGCCCGGACTTCGAATTTAAACGAAAAACTTGGCCAAGTAGAACTGATACTCTCAGATAAAGCTGGTACTTTGACATGTAATCAGATGGAGTTCAGGAAATGCTCAATTGCTGGAATTTCATATGGGAGTGATGTAACCGAGATTGACCTCGCTGCATCAATGAGAATGAATGCTGATTTTGAGCCGTTCGAGTACAGTATGGACGGGACCAATAGAGCAACCCAAAACTTTGACCTATTTGAGTTCTCAGCATCTGGTTTTAGTGCTCAAAATGGGAATGCAAGACTTTCGAAAACCGAGGAACCTGTTATCAAGGGTTTCAACTTCAGAGATGACAGACTTATGAACAAGAACTGGATCCATGGAACCAACTTATCGGATATCACAATGTTCTTTAGAGTCATGGCATTGTGTCATACCGGCATACCTATCGAAGATGATAATCATAAAACTGATAAGCTAAGTTATGAAGCAGAATCACTGGAAGAAGTATCTTTCCTTATCGCTTCGCAAGAGTTCGGTTTCCAATTTTGTAGAAGAACTCAATCATTGATGGTTCTTAAGGAGTTTGATCCTTCATGTATGAAGGAAGTGGTAAAGTAACTTGGGTTGGTTTTACTAGTTTTACTTTGTTTCCATAAGTTTCCTTCAAATTTAATGCCTAAATGTGATATCAAGGTCATCTTCAGGGAATACAAGCTGCTATATCTGTTGGAATTCAGCAGTTCGCGTAAGAGGATGTCTGTTATAGTAAGCAATGAAGATGGTCAAATTTTTCTACTTTGCAAAGGTGCAGACAGGTATATCTCACACTTCGGATTACTTCAAACAAGGACCTATCGAAACCAAGGTATCTGTTGAACTCATGTGGGCCAATTGGTTCTATTTTCAGCATAATCTTCGATAGACTTTCCAATAATGGAAGGACATAAAGCAGGAAACAGCTTTGCATCTTTCGAGTTATGCAGAAGATGGTCTTCGCACTCTTGCATTCGCCTACAGGGAAATTGAGGCAGCTGAGTATGAAAGTTGGAACACAAAATTTGCACAAGCCAAAGCCACCATCAGTCCCGAAAGAGAAGAATTACTAGAGCAAGGATCCGAAATGATAGAAAAGGACTTAATCTTATTAGGTGCTGTAGCTGTTGAAGACAAGTTACAAAAAGGGGTCAGTCAATTATCTCCCTCTTTCGTCACCGTTTCTATATTTTGTCCGGTTATTTCCAATTTGCAGTTGCAGAGATCATATAGAAAAAGCATCTAACATCACTGAAAATTTCAGACTACTTTTGTTAGTGAGATGCAGTCTTGAATCTATCCTTATCTGCACATGTTTTCAAGCTGACCCGGACTCTTCGTTTTCTTAAACTACTTTGTTTGATACATATTCGATCATGTGCATGGAATATGATCCTTCATATATGAAAATGCCAAAGGCTTTAAGAACAGAACCTGTGGCATTTGCTAGTTCATCTAACGAAGAGATTTCTCTGAGTCTCAAAATTGCATCTATGCTTACATAATAGACTTTGAACATTATTTTCCTGCAATCAACTGCTCATTCCATTTATGAACAAAATAGGTTCCGGAGTGCATCGATAAACTTGCTCAAGCAAGGTTGAAAATATGGCTGCTCACCGGTGACAAGAGGGAGACAGCCATAAATATAGGGTGAGGCTTATATCATACAATTCCATAACTATATTTGACTATTTTTTTTCCTGAACTATCTATTTGCTGTTGTATTTCTCAATATGGCAGATTTGCTTGTAGCTTACTCCGTCCGGATATGATGCAATTCCATTTGAGTTCGAGCAGAGAAGCCAAGTCAAATAATGAATTAAAGGTAAAAGTTAACTTGAAAAGAGAATCATCTATGTCAATTGTTCGTTTCAGTCGAGTCGGTAATAACAGTGACTTCTTTTTCTAGCTTTGCAGGCTATGGAAGAAGACATTTTGCAACAAATTCAAAGTTCATACAAGTCGCTGTGTGAAGAGTAAAAGAGGGTCCATTTGGTTTAGTTATAGATGGAAAAGCTCTCGAAATTGCTTTGAGTGGGGATGTCAAGGATGAGTTCTTACAATTAGCTGTTAACTGTGCTTCTGTCATATGTTGTCGAGTGTCCCCGAAACAGAAAGCTCTGGTATGGCATTTTTCGTCTATGTTCGATATCACTTTCAGTATGAGCTTTAACTGGTTTTAAACAACATGCTGGTTTGTGTTTTCAATTTCTAATATTCATTAACTAGAGAGCTTAAACTTGGCAATTACAGATCACTCGATTGGTAAAGCAATACACAGGCAGAACAACTCTAGCGATTGGCGATGGGGCAAATGATGTCGGTATGATTCAAGAAGCTGATATTGGAGTTGGGATCAGTGGTATGGAAGGAATGCAGGTAGTATATGATAAAATGATATATGAATATGAATGATGAGATATAAACATGCTAAGATGCTGTTCGACGTCGATCTAGAGGCTAGAGCTAAAAGTTCTGTTTTCAATGGATGGTCCTTAACAGGCAGTCATGGCCAGTGACTTCTCACTACCACAATTCCGATTCTTGGAGAAATTGCTTGTAGTTCATGGCCATTGGTGTTATCAGAGAATATCAAAGATGGTACATCTTGACTTTTGTTTTAAATTTAGTGCATATACATATACATATACATATACATATACATATACATATGCATACATTCAAGACCTTAATGATATTTCTCTCCTGGTGACATTGTTTTAGGTTCTTTACTTTGTCTACAAGAATGTTGCATTTGGCCTCACTCTATTCTACTATGAACTATATACAAGTTTGTCTGGAGAGGTCTTGTATGATGACTGGTATATGACAATGTTCAATGTGATGTTGACATCTTTTCCTGTCATAGCATTAGGAGTCCTCGAGCAGGATGTTTCATCGAACATATGCTTGCAGGTATAAGCTAACTAAATACGAACACAGACAGCTTTCATCTCAGAATCATTAACCGATTTTCTTACCAGTTTAAGTTTGTTCAACTGTTCTTCTGAAACGAAACAGTTTCCAGCCCTTTATCAGCAAGGGCCAAGGAACGTACACTTCAGCTGGAGCCGCATTGTCGGGTGGATACTAAACGGTCTGGTTACATCCCTAGTCATCTTCTTAGCAAACATTTACGTACTCTCCCCAACTGCATTGCGAGAAAACGGATTCGTCGCAGACATCGGTTCCCTCGGCGCCATAACGTACACCTGCATAATCTGGACCGTCAATTGCCAAATTGCTCTACTCACCAGCCATTTCACTTGGATCCAACATCTCTCCATATGGGGAAGCATCCTGTCATGGTACATTTTTTTGCTAGTATACGGTGCATTGCCTTCAAATCTATCAGGAAACTCATTCCGCGTCCTCATCGAAGTTATTGGACCGGCACCCTTATACTGGATGATCACAGCACTAGTTGTCATCGTTTCTCTGCTACCGTACTTCATACACATCGTGATCCAGAGATCGTTCTATCCGATGGATAATCATATCATCCAAGAAATGGAGAAATGCTTCGAGAAAGATGAGTAAGAGACGATCGAATGTCATTCAGTCAACAGATGCAACAAAAGAAGCTGTCAATTTACAGAAGTGTGACAAAAACCCCATATATAGATCAATAACTAGAAACTCCCTTTTCCCACAATTCATTGATTTCATTCAAACATTGTATATTAGGAAATTGCACATGTCACTCAAAGTTTGCCAAAGATTATATTATCCGATCTTGTAAATGTTTTTTAATAGTCGTGATTACAAGGTAGTATCTGTTCATCTGATCTTGTAAATGTCGAGTAAACAATACATGTAATGACTGATGATGATGTTAATTATTAATAGATGGTCAATTTCTTTCTCGTAATTCCTTGTTGGCTGCTGCATTTTGCATTGTGTCCACCTTCCCTAGTGAAACAAGAACAATCTTTTCATCATCAAGCTTGGATTGGAGCTATCAAGAATCCTCTCCCATTTATTTATCTTAGTAATAAGTGGCCATCTCCTTAAACCGTCACGACCCGGCCTAATGGGTTGGACCATGTCGTGAAATAAAATGATTTCGTATATGAGTCTCTTTGAGAGACCTGTGAGTAGCAGGTCGATTAGTTTTGGCAGGATCCCCATAGTTTGTAGAGCAAATATAACAAAAATCTTACAGAATTTTAGAAAATGGGAGGGGGATATGTTCATGGGATTCCTTTTGTATCAAGCAGAGGAGGGCAAGAAAGATTGAAGAGGCCCCTCATGTTTTCAGTCTTTTACAATAGGATCTTATAAGATATATTGCTTAGTCAAACACCCCAAATAAAGTATAATACTTTGATTGGATTTTGTGGCCCTTGACCATTTCGTACGTACCTTTATTTTTTTTTCTTAAAAAAATCCCATTTGCCTTGTATTAAACTCTTCCCTATGCTGTCGTATCTTTAAAATTTTTAATTTTTTATATAATTTAAATATTTTTATATTTTTGTTAATAATATAATTTTTTACTTTTAAAATTTTATAATTTCACACTTTTTAATTTTTAATATATGTTACAAAAAATGCATTTTTAGTGACATTGAAAATTGTCACTAAAAATATTAAATTTATTTACAATTTTTTGAGTCGTCGCTAATAACTTCGTCACTATTATATTAGTGAAAACTTTCATGCATTTGATCACAATTAGTATTATTTTTTGTGACTACATTTTTGACACAAAAGATTAACAACAATGCCTAAAATTTAGACAATAATGTTATTCATATTAGTGACAAACATTTTATCACAAATACATATTGAAATAGTGTCTAAAATGTGTCGTCACTTTTAATAATAATAATAATATATTAATTATATTTTTAGTTGTAAATGGATCTTTTGCATTGTAGTCAATAATAACTTTTAGTGTTCATTAGGTCACTAAACATTAATTATAGATGATGTGACACCTTTAGATGTCAATTTTTAATAAATAAATACTTGCACGGCTTCAAGGAGGATCAAACTTAAAACTTTTGGGTGAGAGTGCAATGTTTATCCACTAGGCTAGGTAAGAAATTTAATATTATTTTGAAAGAAAAATAATGTTTAGGTTAAATTGTAATTGAAATTAATTTTATTTATTTTTAAAATATGTATTAATTATAACACTAATATTATCTTAATATTAATTTAATTCATTTTCCATGATTTTTTATTCGAAATATGTTTGTTGAAGAAAATATATAAAAATAATTGAGCTGGTTTTAAAATATAAACATGTAAATATTAAGATTTACACTTAAAATATTCAGTGCTATATTTTAATTAAATAAATTAACTAATTTAATTGTATTCAAATTATTGATAGAATTATCCTTTTTATGTGATAATTATTTGGTATACTGATGATGCAAATTTTAAATTCACAAGCAAAGTTAAAACAAATATTAAGTGTAAATTTTTTCATAAGTTAAAAATTTGCTATCATAAATTATGTCAAGAGTACATATTAGTCATTGTAAAATTTTGAAATTTCGATCTTGACATGAACTGTTGTCTTTAAATATGTTAAGTACTTTTTTTTCGCCCATTTGTTATACATAAGTTGCATATTTGATTTTTTTTTCTTTTATTTGATCATTTTTAGTCATTATAATTTAGTCATGTTGTCGTTGTCCCGTTTGGATTAAGATTGAAATTTTAAAATTTTTAAAAAATAGGGACTAAAATTGATCAAAATAAAATGACTAAAACAAGAATTTACACATATTATAGAGAATAATAGAATTATTTTACCTTTTGACAAACTAATTTATGGTAACTTCAATTTTTTATAATTGTTATTGTTACTAGTGTAATAAAAAATAAATTTATTATTGTGACAATATCTAATTTGTCACTAATTTTATTTTTTTAATGGTAACAAAATTTATCGTAACAAAAAGTAAAATTTTAAGTGACAAAAAATTTCATTGTCACAACAAATATCAAATAATAGTGACCACTTTATATATCGTCACTATCATATGTCAAAGTTTTAGTGTCAATGAAATTTTTGTCACAATTATAGACTTATAGTGAGAATTTAATTGTGAAAAGTGTAATTGTCACAATTACTATTATAACAGTGACCAAATAAAAATACATCACAATTACTCATACTAATAGTGCCGCACAAAAAAATTGTCACAAAAAGTTTAATATTTGTGACAATGTTATTTCTAGTCATTACGAATTTGTCACTTAAAAACATATATTGTTGTAGTGATAACTTTTTAATAGTTCACTTGTAATATAAAATTTTATATTCATACTTAAAAAATTAGACATTGTTAGCATTAAAGATGTGGTTGGAAAAGAGTGATTAGGGCAAAGAATAAATGATTAGATATAGTCCCTCTTGTCTCCCTGACCTCACCAAAAGGCAAACAAAAGAAACCCACTAATTCGATTTATTAATTTATTATACCATTGAAATTCCAAATACGATACGAAAGACATGAGAAAATGATAATGTAAAAACAAAACCCTAAACACACTTAAAAGACAAGCTAGTTGATGATTACATTTAAGGGCAGACGTAAAGTTTTATATAAATTATTAAAAAATTATATTAAAAATTTTAGGAGATATACAATTAAATTATCAATAAAAAATATAAATAAAATATCTAAATTATAAAGGGATTTAATATTTTTAAGGGTACGAGTATCCTCCCAGCACTCCCTCGATCCATCCCTAATTAGATCCCACGTATTATGTTGCATGAATGGGTAAATTTTTTTGTATATTGATAAACATTAAGGTATATATTTTATCAATAATTTTATTTGGTTGGAGGTTTGTAATATTATTTTAGTTTTCATAGAGGTGTAAATGAACTGATTTTGAACGAACAAAGTTTTGTTCGTGTTTGTTTATTTATTTTTTAAGGTGTTCATATTTGAACATGTTCGCTTAAATTTTTAATATCATGCTTGTGTCCATTTGTTTATTTTGAAGGTGTTTGTGTTCATTCATTAGCGTTCGTGAACATGTTCGTTTAACGTTTGCGAACATGTGCGTTTATATGTTCGCAAACATGTTCATTTATATGCCTGCTAACATGTTCGTTTATATGTCTGCCAAAATAGTGAAACTACACCACTAATCCTTAAGCTCCTTAGGCTTCACAGTTTGAACTCCAAAGTTCATCATATGTTCAATTAGTCACTACCTTCACCAATATTTGAAATGTAAAAAAAATAAAAGGAAAATGAGAATTGGATAAACGAGCTTGTTCATGAACATAAACAAACTGAACACACATTTGTTCGTGTTCGTTCGTTTATTAAATGAACATAAAAAATTTGTTCGTATTCATTTCTTTAGCTTAATAAACAAACATAAACGAACTTTATACAAACGGTTCATTAACAATTCGTTGAACGCTCTGTTCATTTGCACCCCTAGTTTTTCATATGATCGATGGCATAAATTGATGTAATTTTGTCAAATTTAAATTTATGTTGATAATGTATATCGATGTATGGAAATATATTTGACACATTATCAATTTAAACTTTAGTTTAAACAAATAGTTCTATTTTAGACTTTAGGGGTTTATCTTAGTATTTATGATTTGGAGTTTTGTTTTATGATTTTAAATTTAAGGTTAAAGATTTAAATTTTAGACTTTAAATAAACATACATGTATAAAAAATACACTGTCAATGTATCAAATACTAACCAATCGATATAATACATAAACTACTCCTATCCCTCCAAATCATTAAATTGATAGTAAATCTACGTTTAAAAAAATCCACAACTTTCAAAAATATTACGATAGTAATTGGGTCAATTAAATTAGGGTAAACTACCTATTAAGTCACTAAATTATGAGAATGATTTTATTTTGACCACTTAAAGTATACTAGTAATAAAGACTAAATGTATTATTAAACAAACTTTAAAACTATCACGTAATCTTACCGTTAGTAACGACAAAAACTTAACGGCCAATGATTTGATTGATACCAAAATAAAGGATTAGTGACCTAAGTAACAAATACAATAATCTTAATATAATCAATGACATAATTTAACGACTAAATAGTTAATTTACCCATTAAACTTAAACTCCATTAATACATACACGATATATATATATACACACATACACACTTGGTTAGAAAAAGTAGCCCGACAAAGCATGCAAGGAATCTTATCGTATCACAATTCTTTGTTCAAGATTATAAACATAATGTCGGCTAAAACAATAAAATTAAGGCCCTTTAATCAGTTTTAATTAGTGGGTTAAATAATGAACCTGAAAAGATTTTGCTTAAGCATCAAGCCACCTCTCTTCTCCTCTCAATTATGTTAACTCCCTGTAAATACTATTCCCTCCCCTATATGAGATCATCACAGAGTTTTGGATTGGGATGTGGCTCTAATAATATAAACAAAATTTTCAAACTTTGATAAGAAATCTTAATTGTTATACCCCCATGCATGAGCTTATGAGCTCTTGGATCATTTGTTGGTAACCTTTAAAAGTCAATGTCACCTTTGTGGGTTTTTATTTGTTTACCACCGGTATCCGATTCATTGACAGATTAATCAATATTAGATTTTACAAAGGTCTAATATGAGGATGAACCTTCTAACATAATTTTTTTTATTCAGAACATCAGAATTCGAACTTATGATCTTACTTAAGGGACATAACACCTTATCTCGCTAGACCAACTGCTATACCCCATGCATGAGCTTATGAGTTCTTGGATCATTTGTCGGTAACCTTTAAAAGTCAATGTCACCTTTGTGGGTTTTTATTTGTTTAGCCATTGGTATCCGACTCATTGACAGATTAATCCATATTAGATTTTGCAGAGATCTAATATGGGGACGAACCTTCCAACATAATTTTCTCCATTCAGAACGTCAGAGTTCGAACTCACGATCTTACTTAAGAGACATAACACCTTATCTCACTAGACCAACCGGTAAAGAGGACTTTTGTGGTTTGAATTGTTCACGTCAAGCTCGAGACAGGATCTTACCTATGTAATTACCAAATCTTTGCTGACAATATATTTTGATTATAATAATACTCAGTTTTTTTCTCTTGTTGCTTCTATTATTAGAATTCTTTAAATTTATTATATATAAGGGTGAAATTTTAATACACATGCTATGTATATTATAAAACTTAAATTCTAAATTCCTAACACTAACCTTAAAAAATTAAACCCTAAATCTTAAACTATATACCTTAAATTTTAAACCCTACAACTTAAACTCTCAAACTTTAAACCCAAAACTAAAACCTTAACTTCTAAAACTAAAAGTTACGTGTAAACTAAAGTTTACACGCCTGTGTATCAAAGTTTTTTCCTATATATAATGATAATTTCGTAGGTACAATACTTTATAAAGATAGAGATTCGAATTTTAACATTGTGAATGAAACAAAATAGACGAAGAAGATCAGCCGTAGATCCTTACGAACTACTCCCTATGATAGATCCATTAATGCATACATATATCTATATGTTAATTCTATGTATGTCCTAACGACATTGTTTTTATATCTACAATTAGACTTCCTTACGGACTACTCTCTCTTATTTACACTTGATCCTATCTCTTTCCCATTGTAAAAAAGAAATCGTATGAAATTGCATGCTAATTTAATTATATTTTCTCCTTTGCATAAGACTTTGATAGAATCGACAAAGAATGAATATCGGATCTAAGTTTAAGTCTCAACATGTGTAAATCATATGTGGATTAGTTAGTTAGTTGAATTAGTTGTCGATCAAATCACATGTGGAATAATGAAAAAACTTGTTAAAGTCTTCAATTGATTTTAGTATATATATATAAATAAATAAGAAAATGGAGGGTGTTAGGTGTGTGTGTTATATATAATGCATAATTTGCAGTTTGAAAATGGAGGGTGTTAGGTATTCTATTATCATGCAAATTGCAATGATTCAAAGCTACTGTATTTGAGATGTATTTTTTTAAAACGAAAGAATTAATGAATTCAATGAACATATGGATTTGATATAATCCAACATCAAATCTATTGATGTTTGATGTTCTTGTTGCTGCCAGCTTATAACCATGTAATAACACCCATGCATGTTTCAAAATCATCTCTGGTTTAAAAACATTCTCTAGTTCTGGCCATACAAATATTGCATCACATCACCTAATCAGACACTGGTAGTCAAATATGCAAAGAGAATACAGATTTAATAAAAACTTTAAAGAGAGTACCGATGTGTAACATTTACCGGAATTTACATATAGTAATGTTTATCTCTTACCAAAAACAAGACATTTGTGGATATTATCAAAGATTCGTACAACTTCAGTGTAGATCATTTTTTACTTCACAAAGATAAAGATCAAATACACATTCATTATCTTTCTGTCGAACGAAAATATATTACTAGATCCTTACTGAATAATGATCGAGCGAGACACAATTTATTTAGTTCAGATTTTTCTGATAAAAAAGACGTGTGGTTTATGACTAATCAGAATTTAATCGGATTGTGGGTATTGTGATTTCATATATTCTGTTATATTTGTTTTATCGTGAATTTAAATTTCTAAAACATAAAAATATGAAGACACAAAGAGAATAATTTTAATTCATGCTTTCACGAAAAGTTTAGGTTAGATATCAAATTTCGGTTTTACACTACCAACAATTTGTTGGTCTAATGGGATGAGACAGTAAATCCCTCAAACAAAGTTAAATGTTCAAATTGTGATATTATAGTTGGAGCAATTTTTTTTTTGTGTGGATTCACATACGATTGCTTGACCAATAAGTAGGATATATATTGATGGTTATTGATGAGTGCTTTATTTTGTTATTATTTTACCGTTAATTACTTTCTGTTAAATTTTTAATATTGTTGATTTAAATCGATTTTATTCATTTTTGCGTAGGACTTTAAATTTCAAAAAACAACTTAAAATGCAAAGTTCTGCAGTTTTATTTTCTGAATCAAGGTTGGGCTAGTGGGCATGACTTTGGGCATGAAGCGCCTGACGTGGCATCCAGTCAGCAGCTTATAGAAGGTCCAGTCAGCAGCTTCCAGAAGGTCCAGTCAGCAAGGACGGACGAGCAAGATCAGCTGCATTTTAAATTCAAATTAGATATTATCTTTTGTTTTTAAGATTTAATTTGAATATTTTTAAGAATTATTTTTTTTAATCATTTTTAGGATATTTTTAAAGTTTTAGAAAACTATAAATACCCCTCGAGGTAAGCTAGAAATATATCTCATTCTTAGTTTTGTTCTTGCTTTCTAAGTTCTATAAAATTCTTTTTTTTTCTTTACGTTCTTATTTTTAAGTTTTCATTTATTTTCTTTTAAAATAATGAGTATGATTTCTACCATAATCATGCTTGGCTAATTTTCCAAAAAGCCAATGGCTAAAACAACAACTCAATTCCAATCGAGAGAATTGAAAAGCATTTTATATCTTCGAATATATTTCTCAATTTTTTGCAAACTTGAATTGGCAATCGGCCTTTCCTTTTAAAATCCTTACACTTTCAAATTCAAAAAAGGCACGTTCGTTTGAATGTTGTTTCGATTTATAGTTGGGAGGAAGAATCGGCTTGTAGCACATTCGGCTTCCTGTGAACACACTTACCGTGGTCCGCTAAGGGAAATTGAGATCTGATTTGATTCTCATAGTTCGAGTCGGGTTAAACTATTTTATTCTAATGACAATAGTCATGGTTAGTCTAGCCAGAAAACTGAATTTCAAAAATTAATTTTGGATTATCGGTTTACCAGAGAGAAAAACAAGTTACAAGGGTTGGGCCTTGTAGACTGTAACCGACATTTATCCAGAGTAAAATATTATTCGATGATCGATTGAAAATGAGTCAAAGCGAAACTTGAGGCTATTTACTTAAACTGAATATCTCCTTAAATTTACTATCATTCTTAGATTTAAATTTTTATTTATTTGTTTTATTTAAATTAAACTCTTACAATAAACCACCCAAATTATTTACACCTTTTTCGCCTAAATTAAGACCAAAAGCCTTCTACATCAGAACTTCTAAAGTCCCTGTGGATCAGCTCTTCTCTTTACTACACTAGTTAATTATTTCTTTAGAGATTAAGGATAATTATTCTGACAGTTTACGACACTTGTCAATTATATAAAAAATGATAGTTTTACTATATTGGCATAAAATTTAGGTGAGAAAATTTGATAACTAATTGCTTGACCAAACATTTGTCCCCCATTTTTTCTCAATTATATGCTCCAAAATTCTTCAAAAATAGCTAGAAATTGACTTGCTAGCTTTGATTTGGTCAATAGGGGGTTGTTACAAGAGATGGGAATCCTATAACAATTGAAATTAAATCTACATGTACATGCATATGAATTTAGATTCTTTTTATGACAATATGAAAACAATAAATTTAAATTATATTACACATTTAAACATTTATAACATTAATGATGTCAATTGAATTAAAATCAACTCGTATCACACACGTTCTCTTATATGATATTTCCTCGTGGTTTTTTAGGTGTTTTAAAGGTTAGATTCATTTGTCATACACCATCGTATTCCATAAGACATTAGAAAACGTGAAAAAAAGCAAGCAAACTATACATAACATTCTAGCCTCGTACAACACATGTTGTCTATACCTTGAAAAGAAACCTATTTTTCACACGATTTGGATTAGAGATTTCACATAAACAAGCAAGCAAGCAATGTAGGAACAAAAGTAGGTTATAGTCCCTCCAATAGAACAATGAAAAGTATAGTAAGACTTCGTTTAGCGTGAATTTTCCAATGCCAGTTTGGATGAGAACGTGTCCGTATGGGGAGAAGCTGAAAATTTTAGTTTTTTCTCGAAATACCTGATTATCCAAATCAGGCGAAAAATACTCGTTTGAAGCGCTTGGAGTGATCGTTTGATATTACTTATTTGTTCGACAGTCAAATGTCATCGGAAAAGGATTGCCGAACGGCCCTAAGTAGAGTCAAACTTAATCAGTCACTTTTTACATAGACCCATGAAAAGCTTGTAGGATAACACTAAATATTTAATATCATTACATTGGCTTACCGTTTTGGTTTAACTAGTCTCGTCTACCTGACTTCGTCCTTGTCCACTACTCTAGGACATACCCTTTGCTTTGAATTCATTATTACTTTATTTTTCTTCCATTTTTATGATTTATTAAATATATTAATATAATTCTTTAAGAGTAATTATACAAATAAAATAACTTTGATGTCCATTTTCATTAGAAACATTAGTTTCCATTTGTTTAACAAAACATACTTGATTGAAGCCTTGTAAAAGGTGGAAAATGAAATGATGGGTGACCTAATTAAACTGACCAAATAGCTTGTGTGTTTTGTTCCTCGAAACCCAGCAAAGTGTGCGGTTGTTGCATTGGAGCACTTGCATTTTCCACATTAGTGTCTCACATTATCATTGTCATTCACTTTACCCATTCTTTCAGACTTCAGTACTTATTATACGCGACTCCGTCGAAAAAAGTATGTGAAATATCGTCCGTTAAAAATTCGTAGAGTCGAAAACAGCTCAGAATATCTTACAATACAAAACTATAAAAAACTAAAAAATTATCCTTTTATTGTATGATTTTGTATCTAATAAAATCATACGTATTGAACAAAAAAAAAAGAACGAACTCATAATCTTTGATAGGTCTTTATGGACAACTATAATAATGTTTGTTTTACTTTACAGGATTCGCCATAAGAGCTCGTACGAACTTTCAATATTGTTGTACATCAACAATATTTATATACAGGACAGAGTTATTTAGTAGATGGGAGAAGTTATTGTTTCTCCCAATATTTTTTATAATAATATTTGAGTTCAATTTTAGTTTAAATATAAGTTAAATAAGATATACGTTCTTTCAATTTTTAGATTTAAAAACTTAATAGACTCTTATTCCACCAAATATTTGATTTTAATTTTATCCACATTTATACATGTTATATTATTACAACAAAAATTAAATAAAAACTTATCACTATGGTATCTCACGGCTAATCCAATAAAAACAAATTTAAAAGTAGGTGTTTAATCTTCAAATTCAATAACATACCTTAAGTCAATAGCTAAATAATAAAAATTCTCATTTTTTGGCGTCTCAATTTATGTCCTAATATTAAAAAAATTAAATTGTTATTTAAAATTTTAAACTTAAAATTTTAAATTATAAACTCTACGCTCTAATTATAAATTCAAATTTTAATTTCTTACTTTAAATTTTAAGCTTAATTTTTTAATACTGAGATACCAAATAGGACGGAGATTTTTGTTAATAGCTCAACTAATGATAAGGTGTTATATTATGGAACATACCATAAAAATATTGTTTTTAAAGAGGTTTGTTTGTTGTAGGGTATTGGAGCCCTAAATGAGTGAAGTTTAAAGGACATTGATTGAGTAGAGTTGACCAAAATCTAATAATTAATTACCGATCCATTAAGGCATATTCAGACTTCATTATGAATTTTGCCTTGTCATTGGTATTGGATTTTTAAATTTATTTTTAATTTTCCACGCCATTTCTTGTATTATTATTATTATTATTAGTTTAATTACCTATATCTAATTTATTGCTAACTAATTTGAGAAGTCTATTATTAGGACGATCCTTATAATTTGATTTTTTCTATTCACAATGTCAAAATTCGAACACCTAATTTTATTTAAAGGGTCTAAGGTCTCTGTCCCATTATTTTCAATTTTTGGCATGCACCCAAAGTCGAACGTTTTGGCAATTGCCTCCTCATGTATCATAATTATTCAGCCCTCTTTCTTTTGCTTTTATATAAGTTTTAGTATTTATAGGTATAGTGTTTTATAAATTCTAATAATAAAAATATATTTATACTTTTTTTAAATATACTGATGTGATTACAAGGTAATATCTGTTCAATTTTTTTAGCTTTTTAATAAGGCACACACATCGTGCACACATGATGCTCGAACTCGGGTCACTTGAATAAAATATATCATCCTTTATCATTGAGACCACTCTACAAATTTAAAAAAATATATATATACTTTGATCAAAATAAATGTGAACGTCTACGTATTAGTAGTAGAGTTAAAAAATTAAATTATAATGTAAAAATTTTAAAACGGTATAAATATTTTTTAAATTGTTTTTTTAATATTTTTACATCAAAATTTTAGGTGTCATACGGCACTTCAAATATTTTTCTAACTTCGCTCATGTTCATAAATGAGATTATATATAGGGATATAGTTTGTTTATAGAGTGTAAGAGTTTTTAAGTTTTAATAATATATGTCCATACATATTCTTTACCGACAATGCACATAAAAATAACTTACAGATAAAACAATTTAAACTCGAGTCTCAGATGAACATCATTCTCTTTTTGTCCGAGACCACTTATTGTGTTCTATCCTGTCCCCTGAATCACGGAGAGTGGTGACAACCTAGTGAAGCTTGAAGCATGCAGATATGGTTTATTAATTAATCGGAAAATTCAAGCATCTCTAATAAATTAATTTGGTCTTTATTCATGTAAATTTCAAAAAGTTCTATTTGCATTGGATGTTGAGCCATATGTATAATGATTTTGTTGGTCAAACTCTATTACGTATGATGATGATTAATGTTGAAAATGTAATTTCTCATGCTCCCATAGCTACGCATGCACATATTGCTCAATGTCATTTTCAAACTACTTTAAAGCGAAGAAAAATGGAGCAAAATGTTGAATACAAGCATATATTTATACTTGTAAGTTTTGTATATATTAAAATATTTATTATCTTGTAATTCTATGAAATAAGAGACGTATAATAACACGTGATTATACTAACAACTAACAAGTGTTGATATATCTAATAATTAGACATTTAAATTTAAATTATAAAAATGATATCATCGAGAATAATAACTAAAAGTTTCGAATATGTTCATAACAAATTCATCATATTTTTTAAAAAAAATTGTGGAGTGTGCTTTTTCACATTAGGAATTTTACGGTCAGTGGTGAAATGTAAGCAATGACAAGTCAGGGGCATGCCCTAAATTTTGAAAAATTTATTCAAAAGACCTTTGTAGTTTTAATTGTTTTTTATTTGGTCCTCAAGATTTTTAAAAATTTATATTAAACTTCAAAATTTTAAATATTTTTAATTAAATTCTCTTTTTAATTTTTTAAATTTCTTATTAAATATGTCAAAATTATTAAAAATTTAAATTATCTTTTAAACTTTTACCCAAATTTTACCATTGTATCTACTTGTATTCTAACATTATCTACAAGAAAAGAAATAAAGGAAATAAAAAACCCTAAATATGGAGCTAAAATGCGTCGTGTCAATGGTGATGTCTTTTGTGTAACCAAAATCTAAAGGAGTTTATTGAAATGGTCCACACCACACCTCGTTTTTTGCTTATTTAATAACACCTGAACCCCCCATATTCACTCCTCAATATCTTTCTCTCTTTACCTCTTTCTTCTTTAAAACTCCAGGAACTAAACTAGGGTATAAGTTTTTTGTTATTGACATAGATATAGATATAGATATAGATATAGATATATAGATATAGATATATATATATATATATATATATAGAGAGAGAGAGAAAAGTATAGTGATTAGTGAGAAGGGATGAAGGAGAGTGGAGGGAGGAAGCAGGGAGCAGCATCACCATGTGCAGCATGCAAGCTTCTAAGGAGGAGGTGTGGCCATGACTGTGTTTTTGCTCCTTATTTCCCTGCTGATCAGCCCCACAAGTTTGCTAATGTCCACAAGGTTTTCGGTGCTAGCAATGTCAACAAGATGCTTCAGGTTTATTGCTTTCTTTCTTCCTCCCTTCCTTCTAAGTTCTAACTGCTTGTTATTTTAGTTTTGGGGTGAGTTGAACTTGAAGTGGAATCCTTTTCTTCTGCTTGCAGGAACTGCCGGTGCACCAGCGGGGCGACGCGGTCAGCAGCATGGTCTACGAGGCCAACGCTCGGATACGCGCGACCCGTGTACGGCTGCGTCGGAGCGATATCATCACTACAGCAGCAAATAGACACCCTGCAAACCCAATTGGCCTTGGCACAGGCAGAGGTGGTGCACCTCCGGGTGAGGCAGAACGCATCCTTTTCACATCACGGCTTCGGCTCTACAGGCCCAACCAATAGCGGATCACCCTCCTCCTCCAAGCACATGTCGGTTCACAAGCCAAGCCCATTTTCGACATGGATATGGTAGTGGACCCAGAGTAGCTTGGGTGAGCCCATGTGGTCATGCTAGAGTACTTATTATTATCATATAGGCTATATTTTTGTCACCCTATGCTTAATTTCCCTCAAGATATAATTCCTAAATCCTTTATAAATTATATACAAAAGGGAAGTGGTGGCAGCAGCGGTGGCAGCGGCGGCTAGAGTGGTAGCGTCAAGGTCATTTAGCTTACTTTGGTTTGAAAAAGGGTCTTGGTCATTAACAATATACTATGTATATTTAGTGAGTAATTTATATGATGAGCTGTTGAAAACTTTATACATCATATATTAAAGTGAAGTAATTTATAAAAAAATCAGCTGTTAAAAACGATAATACATCACATATCTAAATAAAAAAATTCAAGAATAAGCACACATCATACTTTATAAAAACAATTCAACGGTTAAAAATCAAGCATCAAAATGAAACCTAAAGTTAATAGAAAAAATTGGATAGAGGAAATCATCCCGTATTAATTTTTTCCAATAATCAATCTAATTTATTCGGATAATAAATCTTTGCAATAAATTAGTCGGAATAAGAAAGATACTAGCTGTTATACCAAAAACAATCAACCAGAGTTGATTACAACATAACATGGGCATCTTCCAAGTTCCATTGCAACCAAGTCGGACCATGCATCCTAAAGAGTTATAATTTTAGGGAAATTTGCCTTTTTTTCTCTTAAATATGTGAACTAAATAATTAATTGCCTCTTTACGTTCTCATTAAGCCCCCTGCCATTATGGCGACTGAAATATTTTCGTTCCTAAGTTTCTGTTACAGCCAAAATATGTGCCATTGTAGGCAACCAAAATCAAACTAATTCTAAGAACATTTCTGCCAATGTCTCAGTTTCCAAAGGATCATTCTGACCATTTATGGTTAAGTTCAAAAATATCAATATTGATGGTCAGGAATCAGCAGTATCTAATTTAATGATCTTACGGATCATGGATCATGCACGGTCGTTTCAGAAAGAAAAAAGCACCATCTTTCACCGCCTCAAGAATGATTCTCATGTGCATGCCTTCTATGTTCTTTATCTGAATAACTACCCCGACCTGTATTTTGCCCATCTTCTATGGTGTCATGATTGTAACTTGACATATACTCGTGACGCTTCTTCCCTTCCATCTTTCTGTCGGGTGGGCTTCCGGCCTTTCTCTTTCGGCTGTTCATCATCGGAGAAGCATCATCCAGCATTTCTCCTTCTTCAGCACCCTCTGTTTCAAATCCCCTAGATGATTGTCCCTTTGTACTGAAGTTGTTCCCTTCTCCCATTTCCCCATGGTCCTTAACATGGTCTTGATTCTCGCTCCTAGACCAGCTCTGTCGATGCTCTCTCTTGATTTTCTCGTCTTCCACGGCTAATTCAACCCCATCCTCCAGTTCTCTCTCAATAAGATCATCTTCATCCATGACATCCTTTTTCTTCATTGTTTCCCCACGAGACTTCCTTCTTTTCTCAAGTGCAGCCTTCACTTTATCCTTGTCAATTTTAATAGCTTCTTTGGGAGACTGGCCAACTGGCCCTTCTCTAGTGTCCAAGTTTCGCCCAACCACACTGCTACCCTTACGTGATGGCCCATCATCTCTCCACTCACCTGGTTCAGCATTTTCATTTCTTCCACCAGTTCTTTCCTGGTCTTCTCCCCCAGTTCGCTCCATTCCAGACCTGGATTTATTCGAAACCTCCCTTGTGTTCTCCTTCTGAGGCAATTGTTCATGCTGTTTATTATCCTTGGGTTCTGTTTCCATCTTGTGATCAGTAATAACACTGCCCATCTCTCCACTCCCATCATCATTCCTTTGATTTTGTGCAGTTTTTGATGGCATCCCATGATTATCCGCAGATGAGTGGTCGGCTCCAGACAGTGATGAAACTTGTTTTTCCTCACTTCCAGAAGGATGTTTTGCAGGGGCTCGATGAGATGTGCCACCACCAGCACTTCCTTCTACTTCACTACCTTGAGATGGGGGTACTCTGTTCTGCTCATAAAGTTCCAGCATTTGATTACTAACCTCTGCAAGATAACCAATGACTAAGTAGAATATCCAACTAAAGCCACACGAGAGAAAATACACAAAAGAAAGCAACCAACAGCAGGCATCAAATGGTATTTCACAAAACATGGCAATGAGCAGACTGTCCACCAAATCATACAGTGGCTCAATTTTAAGAGAACAACAAGCAACACCAGCTCCATGGGACCAATTTTATTGGCAAGATCTTTGTTACAAAGTTACAGAGTGGACACAAACCTTCTAATTGGCGTGGGGTGACATCAAATTCTTGCCACCAGACCTTCTCACCATCTGACGGAAGCTTCACTTTGAGGAACTTGGCAGCAAGGAAAATGGCACCTGCCGCAATGTGATGGGGCTTAAATTGCAGGCAGAGCGACGTCCTCAGCCTGCATGCCGCTTTGCAGTGTGTCAAAAGTGAGCACTAGGAAGAGATCATTTTAAAAACTTGAAGAAACACCAGTTAAACGTACCCATCATTAACAAAATTCCATGCAACTTGAGCAAGAGCATTCTGTGCAACCTTGAATTTCTTTATAGCCTCAACAAGTGGTTTATATGGGTGATGAACATTGAAGTCAAAACCCAAAGTTGCAAGTACAACCCTCTCCCCAAGTAAAATTAGCTCCTTTTGTTGCTCGTACACTTCCTGCAACGTAGATCAAAGTTAATGAGTCACCCTTATAGCTACAATTGTGCAACAGAAGCTGGGAGATGTTTTACTAAGGACACAGCTGTTAGAGGAAAACAATAGAATCTGAGTAAGAATTTTGAGTTCAAGAGGAACAGGAAAAAATTCTGACGAGGAAAGAGAAGAGACCAAAATACTGGAAAGTTATATCTATGCCAGTTATTTACATACATTGGCAATATATCACAAGAAATTGGACAAATTTTACTGTGTCGAGAAATTCAGTTAGTTGGGTTTTATAAAAAGAAAATATAACTAGAGGGGTCAGTCTTATATGTCTGAGGGATAACAAAATGGATGAAAAGATAACTAAATGGAATGGCAAACAATTGCACAAGTCAGGGAGCAAGAGACATGACATATAAACTGGTGAAAGCACCATAAATTTAAAGATCACCTTCTGTTTGATCCTCTGGGCTGCAGCAGGATCTTTTTTGTGTATTATCTCATAGGAAACAAGAATCACATCCTTCAACGGACGAGGCGTCTCTTCAACCTTCCCAGCAAGAAACATGCACACGGTAGCAATGGTCTGTGAAGCATGGAAATGAAATTAAGCATGTGACATAAAAATTGTTAAGACTCGATGCTATTTTTTTTAACAAAAATATATATCAGAGAGACGATGATAGGATAAGTTGACAAAAGGAACTATGTTTACAAGCTTGTATTATAACATTTTTCACAGTTTTCACCCCTCAACCCTTCCAGTATGCCAACCATCGTTATGTCATCCAAAAGAAATGCTAACTGAATATTCACAATGAAATAGAATCAAAAGACAAAGCCATCTTAGATTCCTGAAGGAAACACCTTAAGGTAGCGTTTGGGAACTCGAATTTCAGAATTTGGATTTGGAGTTCAAAGATAGTGCAAATGGAATAAAAAATACTTAGAAATGTAACATCGATGATTGTTTCTTAAATCCTTGAATGTGTTAAATGCCTATATAGTAGTGGTTTTGAAATTCCTAGTTTATTTTTGGATTTGATAAATCCAAATTTGTATACTTTTCACCTATATGTTGTACTGAATCTTAACTATTTATCTCTAACGTGTACATTTCATTCTTATTACATAGCAAATGAAATCCAAATTTTGAAATCCAAGTTCCCAAACGGAGCATAAAGGAGTTTTAACAAGATTCACCAGACAGCGAGAATGATAACTCACCCTTCTATCATTCTTCGCATGTGATTGTCGAATGAAGAACCGATGACAAAAGATTATTGCTGTGGCTATTGTTACCTGAGGCCTGTATCAGATAAGAAATTTAGTCAAATTCATTCCATCTAGACAAAGTTTTACGATTAAGTGATTAACACACACTGTCTTAGTGTGATCAGACAACGCAATACCAAAGCAACTCCTTTCACCCACAAGATTGTAGAAAGTAAAAGAAACAATAATAACTACATCGCATAATTTCAGGGTTAGACAAATTGTTGATAGACCAGGCAGTCACATAAGAAAAGCACTGACCAACTGACATCCACTGTTTGTTGATGCATTGTACTTCTACCAATATAATATAATGCCAAAATATGCAAACAATGATATATGATAGATATTCACACACAATGTGCAGACACATTAATGTGCACACGAGTATCAAAACTACTAACAACAGAATGACAGTAGGGCAAACACACAGACATGAAAGAGTGCCAATGTGCAAACTGCAAACACAAGATAATCTCCTGCATCAATATGCTGGAGATTACCAAACCAGGAAATGTTGCCTAAAAGGATTGGTGACGACAGCTATGACCACTATTGACAGGGAAATGAAGATACTTTGCCATTTAAAAGCATAATGCTAATATTTAGATCAATCTTTATATTACAAAGTTATGCCTAGGTGATTTCAAATTGTATATCTCCATGCAGATACCAGCACTAAAACAGGAAAGAGATATGCAATCCAAAATATCTCAACATTTTAACATTGTGTTTTAACCATGTTAAATACACGAATTCAAGAACTTTCTACCTAAAATAAAACTTAAGCATACTACAAATTTTACAGAAACTGATCATAGGTGAAATAGAAACGCATAAACGCATGCACCCCCGTAACAAAACACACATAAAATTACATTAACTTCCATTTCCATTTTAAAAGACACTTCATTAAGAACAGCTACTAATGAAACCCAATATTCAAGTTAATAGCACAAATCAGGCATTTGCTGCATCCAAGAAGAAAGGTACTGCATCTGAATGTAAACCATGAACTTACACTTTAAGCCTCATGCCCAAATCTTGCAAAAATGTACAGTATGACTTGCGTAAGTATGTCTCTTTCTTTAAGTCAATACCATCCCTTCTTGATGGGGAATTTTCTTCTATTTCTTTTCTTGAAAAATACCAGCGACCTCCTTCCTCTTGCTTTTCTTGAGAATTTCTGGAAGGCCCACTATCAGACATCGAGTGATGTGAGGAATCCCCAGGTAACATCCCTGCCATTTATATATATCCCCGTACACTAATACCGCAGACAAAAAAAACAACTCCTTATAGGACCAAGACTTTATTTCTTCATAACCGCATGTCAGTAGGGTTCTGGTCAGTGACAGAAAAACAATGTGTGAACATGCAGAACTAAAAATGCCCTATGTATGATATTGATAGGCCTAAAGGAAAACATCCAACAATTCACTCATTCCAGTTTAACAGCCAGCCACAGAAACTTATCAACATAGTAGCAAGAACATAGTAACAAAAAAATGACAGATCTTCTGGGACCAAAAAAAGCCTAGGATGTTCAGCATTGCCTAATTACATGCTCCGCATCTTTTTGAGGTCTTTAAAAGTTTCAATTTCAACCTCATTATTATACAATAAAAAACATCAAATTACAAAGAAATTAAGATGAACCCTTTCTTAGACATAATTTGAAAATATCTAGTAGTAGTAAGAGTTCCTGCAACTCGGGATGGGAGTTGTTAGGGAACAGATTCTAGATTCATGTCTTGGAGCACTCTCTTGTAAACTAAATCTCCTATAAAAGTTGTAGATACGTTAATGCCAAATTTTGACTTTGAAACATACTGAAAAAGCATTTTAATGACTCCATCTTATTTCTAATGGCATTCCAACATTCTCAATCACATTAACAGATGAGGATCTTCAACAGTTTGATAGTCCAATGAAGTTAAATAGAAAGGCACACACCACAAAAAAAAGCCTAATATTAAGTACTACCAACAATAACACAGGAAACATCTCATCATCAGTACATACAACTATAGATTGAAAGTGAAAATATTGACATTTAAATCAAGAATATCTTATCTTATGCTTACATGTATATCCATCAGTTCGGAAAATCATAAACACGTATCTTGGAAAGAAAAGTTTCACAAATAGTAGCATATTGAATTCCTATTAAAAAAAGATAAAAAAATCACAAAGAGACAAAAAAATCATAGAATATACAAAATAGAGAGAGAATAGACCAAACCACATAAAAGATTGGATTTTTAATTGCAAAATAAAGGGGAAATCTATAACTGGTCTATAATTTTACTTAAAAACATGATATTTATCAATTACTATTTGCAGTAAAGCGTACAAAAGGAAAGGGAAAAGAGGGAAAAAGCAGTCTCCCGAAAACCTAGGTCACGAAGAACCCACTAGAAAGAGAACCAAATTCAAGGGTTGCGATTTTAGGATTCTTGAATACGGCTATCGAATGTCCAGATCTTAAAATCCTCGAAATTAGATCCGAAACCCTTTTCACCCCCGAATAAATTCAAAATCTATCTACGTTTATTCCTTTTTTTTCTAGTGTTCTCTAATAAGATAATGAGGAGAAGGAAATGAAGAAGAAAAGAATTAAAATCTAAATAATTAGAGAGAAAAACTGACCTGAAGGGGGCGGAGGCCGAAGCAGGCTATTTGCTGCTCTCTTTACAGCTCGTTTCTTGGTTCTTCGTCTTCCTTTTCTTTATTTTTTGTTTTTCTGCGTGTGGAAAAAAGGCAAAATATGATGACAATGTCCACTAAAAATCTGAGGTTTATTATATATTAGGCTAAATTACACGGATGACCACCTAACTATGGGGTTAGTGTTAATATGACCATTATACTTTCAATTTTGGTAAATATACCACTAAACTATTTAATGGTTCCAATTAGACCACCAACCGTTAAAAAATAACGGAAAGACTGACGTGGCTGTTAAATAAATTGGTATAATTACACATTTGGTCCTTGTTATTTATACAATATATTAATTTGATAAATTTCAATTAGGACCAAATTGATAAATTGTGTAAATAAAGAGGACCAAATGTGTAATTATACCAGTTTACTTAATAGCATCAGTCTTTCCATTATTTTTAAATGGTTGGTGGTCTAATTAGAACCAATTAAATAGTTTAGTGGTATATTTACCAAAATTGAAAGTATAATGGTCATATTAACACCAACCCATAGTTAGGTGGTCATCTGTGTAATTTACCCTATATATTATTCAATTTGGTAACTGAACTTTGGTCTATTATTCAATTTGGTAACCAAAATTCTAATTGCTTTAATGTTACCATTAAACTTTTGATTTTGCTTCAATTTGGCCATTGAGTCGTTATCAGCCGTTAAGTAAGTAACGTCCCAGTTAGGAAAAATGGTATAATAACACATTTAATCCTTTGCATTTACAAAGGTAATCAATTTAGTCATAATTCAAAAAAAGTGTTTTTTTAAAATATATAAAACTTCTCAAAATTTCAAAAATAGCCCCAAATCCAAACACCCAAATTCTAAAATTGGCGCCACTATCGCCGCTGGTAGCCTTGTCGGACCTCACCACCGACGTCGTCGGAGTCTCTCGCCCATTTCCCCCAACCACCCATCGTAGATAACCGGCAGAGGGCGTGTTGATCGGGCGTTGAACGATTGGAGCCTTTCGCATTCGTCGTTTGTCGTCCGATTGACGTGCCCCCCGCCGGTTACCGGCGATGGGTGGTTGGGGGAAATTGGCGGAAGGCTCAGGCGACGGCGACGTTGGGATTCGGCGAGGCAATCAACGGTGCAATGGCGTCGATTTTGTTTTTAAGGTTTGGGGTTTTAGGATTTGGGGATTATTTTGTAATTTTTTAAAATTTTGAGAAATTTTATTTTTTTATTTTCAGTTTGTTTATGAAAATAAAAAAAAAAATAAAAGCCACGTGTCAAGCTATAATTGGGAGATTGAAATTTTTTAACATATTGACTTTAAAACGGGTAAAAATAAAACGTTAAACACCTCTTTCAGCCAAAAAATAGTTTAGGCACCTATTACAAAAAAGTGGTATAGTTTGGGCACCTATTTTATAGTTAAGCCATTAAATTATTTATAATTAAAATTAGGACCAAATTGAAATGATTTATAAATATTGGGGTTAATTTTTTTGAATTAGGACTAAATTGATTACCTGTGTAAATGTGGAGGATTAAATGTGTTATTATACCATTTTTCCTAATTGGGACGTTACTTACTTAACGGCTGATAACGGCTCAGTGGCCAAATTGAAGCAAAATCAAAAGTTTAATGGTAACATTGAAGCAATTAGAAGTTTAGTTACCAAATTAAATAATAAACCAAAGTTTAGTTATTTTGTGTACTTTACCCTTGTTTTTCTGCGTGCGGAAAAAGGGCAAAATATGAAGCCAATGTCCACTAAAAATATGAGGTTTATTATATATTAGGTTAAACTACACATATGACCACCTAATTATGAGATTTGTGTCGATATGACCATTATACTTTTAATTTTGGTAAATATACCACTAAACTATTTAATTGGTTCCAATCACATTACCAACCGTTAAAAAATAACGGAAAGATTGATGTGGTTGTTAAATAAACTGGTATAATTACACATTTGGTCCTCGTTATTTACACAATTTATCATTTTGGTCCTAATTGAAATTTACCAAATTGATAAATTGTATAAATAACAAGGACTAAATGTGTAACTATACCAGTTTATTTAACAGCCACGTCAGTCTTTCTGTTATTTTTTAACGGTTGGTGGTCTGATTGGAACCAGTTGAATAGTTTAGTGGTATATTTACCAAAATTGAAAGTATAATGATCATATTAACACCAACCCCATAGTTAGGTGGTCATCTGTGTAATTTACCCTATATATTAAAATGGCATTATGAATTTACATAATTATCCTTTTTCTTTTGGAATATAGAGAATGTCCCTTCCATTATTGATCTGTTTGCAATTTACCCCATCATTAATGATGTAATGATACAATTTTTTTCTAAAACCTAGACCTGGTTGATGTGAAGCACTTTTTAGACGCGATATTAATTTTATGTGTTTTTAATTTTGTTCGATAAATAATATATAATTGATAGCGGATTACATTAGCCGATAGTTTATAGTTAATTGAATTAGTTGATTTTATAAAAGTGTTTAATAAAATTAGTTGATAGTCGATGATTGTTTGTCTATTTAAACAAACAAAATGACATGTAAGTACAAGATTATATTTAATATTTGTTTGAATAGTCATTAATTATCGATATTTGATATATATATATATATATATATATGATTCACCAACACCACGCATGGTTTTGCGCATTGACCTATCCAAATCTCTTGTATCGAAGTTACTAGTTAACGGTAACGTGCAGATTGTGGAATATGAATCTCTCCCCGTAATTTGTTTCCAATGCGACAAGTATGGACATAATCAAGACATATGCCCAGAAGTGCACAAGGATAAGCCGGCTATTAACACTGATTCTTCTAATGCCTAAACTGATAATCCTGAGCCTGATAAAGCCAAGGAAAATCAGCCTGATGGTTCTTTTGGTCCAAGGATGGTTGCTACACGTAGCCCTCACCGTGATGCATAAAAGCCTTATAGCACCAAGGCCCCAATAGAGAAAGTACTACCACAAGGATCTCGTTTCAACCCCATCTTTGAGGTGAAAGATGATAGAGATTTAGAGCACGTCAATTCACATGTTGAGCATACCTAAGTGCCACAAAAAGTCAGTGAAATTTTCCTTGCCTACCACTGCTGCCGCCTCTAAGGCAAAAGGTAAAATCGTTGCTGCCCCTAAAAAGTCTAAGGCTATGTCCGTCCGTAAGCCCCTAAATGTCTCGTTCTTAGACTTCCCGATTCTATCCCGTAGTTCTGGAAAATTGAACAACCCGCGCCCTGGTTCCTCGGCATCACATACAGTTATCCTAGACAAAATGAAACATTCGGTCGTTGCTTTAGATGAAAATGTGGATCCAAACATCGCCAGGGAAACAACACAAGATAGTTTTGTACCTGTTTTGTGAGAATCTGAATCCTACTGGTAATACACCCTCGGGTGATCTACCTGACTCGACCACAACGGCCATCCCTGAATCCCATAAGTATGTTGTGACTAATACAAGGTGTAACGCAGTTTCTGAAGCGATAGTAGAGGGTGAGAGCAACGATGTGAGAGGAGAACTCGCAGTGGCTATGCTTGAATGATCTACTCTCTTTTTTCTCCTGATACCTATGTTTATGGATTTTAAAATCTTCTGTTGGAATGTCCAGGGATGCGGTGACATACGCTTCCTTCCTGCGGCTCGGCAATTTTTAAGTGATTACAGACTTGATATAGTTGTGTTTGTCGAGCCACATGTTAGTGGTAGAAAAGCTAATTCTATTATTTCGGCGCAAAGATTCTCTAACTCGCACCGTGTTGAAGCTGCGGGTTTTTTTGGGGGGGCATATGATTGGCATGGTACGACTCTATCTTTGTTGATATTATCCTTCACCATTTCCAGTTTATTCACTGTCGTGTTACCATAAGGAATTCGAGTTCTTCATTTTTGGCTACTACTACTTACGGGAGTCCATCAAGAGCTGGCCGAAAGTTCCTATAGCCTCATCTCCGTCATTTGATCGGTTTTATTCATTCCCTATAGATATT
The DNA here is from genome assembly GCA_019671005.1 of Hibiscus mutabilis. Taxonomy (NCBI): domain Eukaryota; kingdom Viridiplantae; phylum Streptophyta; class Magnoliopsida; order Malvales; family Malvaceae; genus Hibiscus; species Hibiscus mutabilis. Next base: position 855,889 of record CM033711.1, read on the forward strand.
ATTTGGAGACTTCAATGCTACTATTTTTCATTCTTATAGAAAGGGTTGTGCGGCTTCCTCACAACCAAGTAAGAACTTTCAAAATCTTCTTCTTGACTATGGTCTTAGGGACATGGGTTATCATGGCCCTGATTTTACATGGTTTAGATGAGCATCGCACGTGCGCTTGGAAAAGTTTATTGGCGATAGTTATTGGGATGAGACTTTCACTGAATCTTCCGTTCAACACCTTCTGCGCTTACGGTCGGACCACCGCCCCATCTTACTACATGTTGGTGCATCAATTCAAGTCAACCAAAGCAATACGTATAGGTACTTTACGGGTTGGCTATCTCACGAGGATTTCTCACGAATGATGGGAGATAATTGGGATTGTAACCTTACCATGATAGACACTATTGTTAAATTCACTAAGGCTGCGGATTCATGGAATAAACTAGTCTTCGGATATATTGGCACGAAGAAGCGTATTATTATGGCTTGACTCTGCAGGATTCAAAAGGTTGTTTGCATTCGCCCCTCTCGCTTCTTACAACCCTTAGAAGCCGACCTTCTTGTCGAACTTGAGCATTTACTCGATCACGAAGAGTTATTGTGGCGCCAAAAATCCTGGTCAGACTGAATTTCACAAGGTGACAGGAATACTCGCTACTTCCATCAGCGAGCTGTCCAGCGTAAACAGCAAAATAAAATTCAATCTCTCAAAGTCTCTAATGACACTTGGTGCGATGACGATGAAGAGCTTAAAATCAAAGCAACATCTTTCTTTCAGTCCTTATTTTCTCTTGGTGAGACCAATGTTGAACCTTTCTCTTGTCGGGTGTATTCTCGCGTCTTCCCCCTAATCTGCTGCAAAATCTTGACCGGATTCCATCAATGGAGGAAATACATAGCGTTCTCATGGACATGACCCTTTGAAATCTCCAGGTTGGGATGGATTACATGCTGAGTTTTTTCAGAAGCAATGGTCCATTGTTGGCGAATCAGTATGCAAGATGATCAAAGGCATTTTTTCGGGAAATAACATTCAACCCGAGCTGAATAAAACCATTCTAGTTCTAATCCCAAAAGGTGACAAGCCTGAAACCTTTGCAGATTTTAGGCCAATTAGCCTATGTACGGTCTTATATAAGATTTTGACCAAGACCATTGTATGACGTTTGCAACCATTATTTCCCCTACTCGTTGGTCTGAATCAAATGAGCTTTATATCTGTAGGGCACATCACGGAAAACATTATCATTAATCAAGAGGTTATCCACACTATGAAATCTTCTAAGAACAAGGATGGGTGGATGGCTAACAAAGTTGATTTTGAGAAAGCCTTCGATCGCCTCACATGAGGGTTTATTGCTGACTTGATGATTGATGTTGGGCTTTCGCCAAACATAAGACGTATCATTATGAATTGCATCACAACATCCATAATGCAAATTTAATGGAATAGAAAGCTTTCCCAATCAGTTTTCCCGGAAAGAGATGTCCGTCTAGGCGACCCTTTGTCACCATACCTCTTTGTTCTTGTGATGGAGAGACTTGGACACCTAATTAACAAGGCAGTGTCTGAAGGTACTTGGATCCCATTTCGTTTTGATAGACATGGCATACCAATCTCACATATTTTTTTTGATGACGACCTCATCTTATATGCCAAAGCAAATATAGCGCAGGCAACGGCCATTCAAAGCATTCTACATGTGTTTGGCTCATCTTCTAGACATCGGGTAAGTAAGCGGAAAACACATTTATTTTTCTCTAAATAAAAACATTGTTATTCAACAGGAGATTGGTACGATTTTGGGATTTCAAATTGTTACATCGCTTGGAAAATACCTAGGGGTGCCGGTATTACATGGTCATTTGAAATGTTTGGACTTTGAATTTATTCTTGATAAAATGCGAAGCAGACTGAGTGGATGGGAAGCACGATCTCTCTCTATGGCTGGCAGAATCACTTTGGCTAAGTCAGTTTTAGCGGCAATTTCGGTTTACTTCATGCAAACGTCACTCTTCCCTCGTAAGGTGTGTAAGGACATCGAAAAATTACTGTAGAAATTTATGTGGGTGTCTACTGCCACGTCTCAAAAGATGTCGCTTATCAGCTGGGAAGCATTGTGCCAGCCTTTTGCAAATAGTGGTCCCGACTTTTGGCGTCTATATGATTTCAATTTGGCTTTCATCTTGAAGATCGACTATGCCATGGTCAATAAGCTTGATGCCTTTTGGGTTCGTGTCCTTAGATAAAAATATAAAATGGACTCGTTATGCCCTGTGTCCTTGCTGCGTAAAAATTGTTCCCCTCTGTGGAGAGCAATTACAAAGTCTTAGGATATTTTGCGTGACATTATTGTTCGGCCCATCGGGAATGGGGCCACTGCTCGACCTCTAGAAGACGTTTGGATCCCCAACCTTGGTCCACTGTGGAATCATTTGCAAGATTCCACTGCGGCAGGTCCGGATTTGTTGTTTACAGATCTTGTCAACCCCTCGGGTGATTGGGATATAGCAAAGTTGTCCACCATTTTTACAGTCGAAGTAGTGTCTCACATTATTGGTTTCAAAAGTCTTGATCCCACTAATGTTGATGACAACATAGTTTGGCCAGCCAATAACAAAAACACCTTTGCAACACGGTCGGCGTATGAGATCTTGGTTTCCTCTTTTTGAGATCCTAAAAGCTTAATTTGGAAATCCATATGGTTACTACAAGTGCCTCAAAGATTGCAACTTTTCACTTGGTTAGCTTATAAGTAAAAACTGATGACTAATTCTGAACGTTGCAGGAGATCGATAGGATCTCATCATTTCTGCTCAATTTGCAATTCCAGGGATGAAACAACTTTGCATGTGTTGCGTGATTGTGTGGCTGCTAAAACGGTTTGGATGCAAATGATTCTACCTGACTTTGCCGATACCGTCTTCCACTCCGATTTGCAGGTATGGTTCTCAAGCAATTTGAACTCCAATGTACTTGTATTGCAGTGGTCTTTACCCTAGCGTATTGTGTTCATTTCGACTGCCTAGCAACTCTGGAAAGCTCGGAATGAAAAGGTTTTTAACTTTGTCTTACATGATGCGGCTGTGGTTCTTTCTAAGAGCATCACCTAGGCACGCTATTATGAGGGTTGTCTGCCTCCGAGTACCCCTGCAAGAGCATATTTTGTCGATAGCTCAATGGAGAAAGCCAGAACCGGGATAGCTCTGCCTCAATGTCGATGCAGCCGTTGCATCCAATACTAGCCTTGGCTCTATTGGAGGTGTTTTCAGAGACCATGAAGGTTCCTGGATCTTGGGATTTCAGAAGCCCGTTGGTGTTGTTCGAGTTCTCCGGGCTGAATTATGGGACATTCTAACTGGTCTCCAAATTGCTTGGGAGCAAGGATTTTTATTTGTCACTGTCCAATCGGATTCCTTGGAAGCTGTTAATTTAGTGAATGCGCCACAAGCTACCTCTTGTTCCCTCCCCTTGGTTCGAGCCATTAAGAAATTGCGGATGAAATCTTGAAAATTCTCCATTCACTGGACACGAAGACAATGCAACACTGTTGCAGATGCACTAGCGGGACTCTAAGGGGAGCAAGGATATAGTCGTCTATGAAAAACCGCCTCCTACGATTTTACAGCTTTTGGATAACGATGTTTTCAATTTAAATTTGTCGTAAGAACTTTTTAGTAGTTTCTTTCATTTCATTTCAAAAAAATGAAGTCCACCCCCAATACACAACACAATACAAAACATCTACAACGGGAGAGAACCTAGGACCCCGCACATCAAAATGTCAGAAGACTTTCTCAAAGAAAGACAACCTATAAACTCGGCACCTGCACTGACCCACAATCACGACCTCAATCACCACACGACTAAGGTAGTCGCACAAGTAAAGTACTTGATCACTAAACTAAGTAGAATTAATCTTTTTGGTCATTAAAGTTTTGTAAATTATCAAATTATTATTAAACTTATTAAATTGTTACAAAATATCAATAAACTTATTGAATTGTTGCAACAATGATTCTTAAATTTGTCAAAATTTCTCACTATTTTATACGTGTAGTGATCATGTTATACCAGTTCGATACGTTTAACAACTATTTTATATATTTTTTTAAATTTTAATGTTCTAAAAATATTTTTAATTAATTTGGTATCCATAAATGTACTTTATCCAATTTTAAAATAGTAACAAAAATAAATAGAGTAGCGTAGTGATTTCAACAAGTTGTTAAAACTAATTGGCAAAACTCAAAAAACTCCTTATTGTTCATCATGTGCTGAACTAATTGGCAAAACTCCTCGCAATCCTGAATCTCATTATCCTTTGACTGATGGTATTCGCAGTACGGGCCACATTCTTTCTTCATGATTACCATTCCTCGATCAATGAGACGGGCCATACACAACTGCTGAAAGACCTATCTTAGCGGGGATCGTACCTCGAACACTCTTGCCTTGGCCTTTTAGGCATATTCTTCTTCAATGACATTTACACCTTGCCCTCGTGGTTTGGCAGAGGCTTGTTAGCCGTGCTGGGCTCCCCCAACTATAGGACCCCAGTCCGAATTAAATTTTGGACAAACTTTTTGAAGGCCACGCAGTTCTCGATCGAATGCCCATGGACGTCAGTATGGTACTCACAGTGTACCTTGGGATCGTAACATGCCGAGTAAGGGGTTGTAAGGTGTGACGTGATATGGTCAGACTAGATCTGCCTTATATAACTGTGAGTAGAGTTCTTTGTTAGACATTGGTATAGGAGTGAAAGACCGGTTCTCATTCTCCTTCTCCTTCTTAGGGCCCATTTCTTCCCTCTTGTTGAAGCCTCGAGCACTTCCTGCTGCTGCTTGGGGTTGGGAGATAGTGAGGTTCTTGACGGCCTCATAAGTATTGGTGTTGTTTACTTCGTTGTCCCTCTTCTTATAGTTCTTTCGTGCTGACTCCCCACTGTCAATTCTCTCACTTTTAATAGCAGCCTCAATGCGTTCGCTGGTCATTACTATTTCTGCAAAATTGCTAATAGGGTTGCTGACTAATCGATCGTAGAGTATCCCCTTCAGCGTGTCTACGAACATTGGTGGCTGAACTTGAGCTACTATATCGTGCCATCTCTGGGCGTATTCCCAGAGGCTTTCATTACGCCTCTACTCCATTCCTTGTAACAGAAGGCGATTAGGGACCATATCTGCTATATGCTTGTACTGGTCATTAAAAGCCTTGGCCAAATCATTCCATGACTTGATTTGAGCGCGAGTGAGCTGATTATACCACCTTGAAGCGGATCCTGCTAAACTGTCTTAAAAACAGTGGATTAAAAGTTTTTCATTATCCATGTACCCTGCCATTTTCCAACAAAACATGGTCAAATGGGTAGTGGGGCAGGTTGTTCCATCGAATTTCTCAAAGTCCAGAGTTTTGAATTTGTAGAAAATTTCCACATTCGGAACTAAGCTGAGTTCTCTCGCATTTAGCCCATAGGGTCACTCTTCATCCTCCTTTACCCGAAATTTCTCTTCGAGGTCATTTCGGGTGTCTTCTAACTGTTTTGAGAACTCCGCCTTTACTTGATTAAATTTCTCCAATTCATCGAAGTCAGGGATGTTATCCCCAACGTTTTCGACATTTCTGATTGTTATGCCTGGCTGAGCTAGGGTAGAGGCGCTGGCCTGATGAGATAAAGCCATTCCTTGTGGGGGGTTAGATGGATTAGTAAAGAGATGGTTCTTGAAAACCGGGGCATATGAGCGTTCACCTGAGTCTTGAGTTGGGTTTTCGACGGTCTCTTTTCCTCTCAAATTAGACTTTATTAGCTGGGAAATCTCCTTCATCATGTCCTGTTGGGATTTAATGATGGTATCCCTTAATTCCTGCTGGGCTCGTTCCGATTGGCCTCTGAGGTCGACCTCTAACCTGGCAAAATCTTCTTCTATTTGCCTTGTTCGTAAGCGAGTACGATAGGGATGTGAAATGATTGTAATGCAAAGGACCAAAATGCTATCTTTCTAAAATAAAAACCCGTTTAATTAATCGATAGTAATTAGTCAGGATGCAAACAAATGAACTGACTAAAAGATTATTAATATTCTAAAAAATAAACAAAGCTCAAACAATGCATGGATGCAAAGAGCGATACTGAGTTCGAATATCATCGTTAAACGACTTGTATTAATATGAACGTAGTCTGGTTACAATAACTTAAAGAAACCCTACTACACATATGGCTTCAAGGTAGTATCGAGGTTGATAATCTCCCTTAGGATCCACACGATCCTTTCCCCTTCTTCGGACTCATCATCTACACAATCATGAAGTTCGGTGGCATCTTTTGCCAGAAACTATATTTTCTGAGCAACCTCTGTCATCTGAGCGGCCCACCATGCCAAATATTGCTCCTGTCTCCATATCGTGTACGCGGCAAAGTGCAGTTGCTACAAACTCGATGTCGGTCGTACTTGAATTGCTCCCCTAAGGCTGGCCATATGATCCTTAAGCTGCTGAACCTCATCTTCCAATCCTTCGATGCATGTCATCAGGACTTGGTTCTCTGCATTGCTGGCCTTTAACTTGCTAGTTGAACCCTTGTGCTTGAAAAGAGACTTTTCCAAACATTTCACCTGATCTTTCAAGGTTTCATTTTGGTGTTGTTCCTTCTCAATCTGTCTAGAGTGGGAAGTCTTCAAATTCTTCATTTCTAAGGTTAACGCGAGCACCTGGTCCTTGTGCTCGTAATACATTCTCTTGTAGTTCTCAGCTCGGGCTTTTTCTTCTTTAAGTCAGAGTTCTAACCCCTCGTTTGGTCCACCCTCTGCGATTCTCTTACCCCTGTTCAACCTTTTAAGTTTTCGAATCTCCTCTTTCTCCAATTTGAGCTCGAGTTCCAACTCATCATTTTTCCTTTCTACCCATTTAATTATCCCTTCAAACTGTGTCTTTTCTAGTTCGTAGTCAAATTTCTCTTGGCTGACCTTTTCTTCAAGCCCGAGGTACTTCTTTTTCTCCTCTTCCAGTTGTTTCCTCATTAACTTGGCTTCGGTAGGGAGTGCATACAACCTCTCTTCCATGGATCTTCCTCTATCAGAACTCAATTGCAGGATATTGTCGTTAACACGCTTAAATTGCCATGTTTCGTATTCCGTTGTGACCATGTACGGGGCATTTACAATCTTAACTCATCTTGCATTATTCCATGCTAAGGAAGTATTCTATACTATCGTCTTATAGCCCTTCTCCTTTGCATAATCCACGTTGAACACATTCAAACCCTTGGTGGCTGGCACGAACTATTTTGAACCGTATTGCCGCAAAACTAGCAGAGGTGCGTATGCAGTATGCCCCCAGAGGCCAAGTAGGGGTACCCATGGATGCTCTTCGCACCTATAAAAGATGTTCTTCGCTAATAACCATGGCACTCCCCAAACTACATCTTCCTCTTTTAAACCTTCGAAGACATCTTGCCATACCTCTTCAGACCTTCAGGTTGGCCAATCGTTTTTTTTGAGAAACTCTTTTAGAGGTGAAAACTTGCCGTCGTAAAGGGGCCTGGAGAAACTGGGATCGATCTAAAGGTGGCTGTAGAACCAGACAGTCAGAAGTTGTGAGCATCCTCGAAAGTAACCTCTACCATTCTCCCGATAGAACCTCAAAGATCGAAAAATTTCAGACAAGATTATGGGTACTGGTTAGTCCCGCTACTCAGACGGTCAAAAAGATCTAACACAGATGGATCAATGAGTCCTAATGCTCTAGGAAAGAGTACCAATCCATAAATCAACAATGTAAAGAGGTTACGCTGGACCCAGCCCACAGGATGCACAAAGGCTAGGGTCAAAATCCCCTCTCATTTGAGATACTCCATATGGTTCCAAGTAGTGACATGTTGTTCGACCCACGTTAGCAACGTGTCTGAGAACTTCTTTAGCTTAGCCTGAAAATCCTTGTTCTTACTCGGCTTCGAATACACCCGATCCATGTCAATCCTTTTGCAATTTATAAGGTCCCGGTATTCCTCAATTGTTGGGGTCAGATCGAAGTCACCGATTGTGAAGCAGTTGTAGGCAGAGTTCCAGAAACCCACTAAGGCTTGCAATAGTGCTTGGTCAACTAGAACCTCCAACAAATATGCGATGTCACCATAGTCTTCCTTAAAAGTGTTCTTTTTCTCAAAGTCCCAACTATTTCAAACTAGCTTCAGATTAGATACGTCATTAAACTCGGTGTTCATAAACGTTGTGGTTGACATGGCTGATTTGAACCTAGTGGTAATATTGTCTCCCTCATGTAGCTGTTCCCCTTTTGACCATATCTGAACATCAAAATTCTTTTCGTCATTGTCGCAGACTAAATCTCCCATTGATCCGGTCTTTAACTTCAAACTATTTCTAACTCAGTATACTCTTCATGACATGATTCAATATACAAAACAAAAGATAAAGGAAAGGGAAGAAGCATTAGTCCAGTGATGGTAGTAAATGTTAAACAAGCACAAGTGTGTAAACAGAGAGATAAGCCTAATCATATAACTCTTAGTTCCCTAAGGTTGTCTTTATGGCTCTAGCGGGGTGGGCTTCTGAGATTCTCACACATGGGTTTAGTTATAATTGGGGTACCCGAACCTATCTTATTACCTACTAAGGCAACATGAACCCCAATTCTGGCCCATTACAAGCTTGCAAATTGGTCTTGGTTCGAGGGCTATTCACGTGTCAAAAGGCGTAGATTCCGGAAGTGAATTACCGATCCGTTGAGGGCTACTCACGTGGGTATGTGGCGTTTCACTCCCACTTAAGGGATGAAGCTCGGGCATAGAGCTTGATGAAATGGTGCAACACATGTCGATGATTTCTTAGAAACTAAATGAAAAATTAATTCAAAGGCCACCAATTATCAAAGCTCGTTCAATTGTAGTCACATTTTCAAGAAAGGGTCAACCTTACTAGAATCTATTGAAATTGCGACAATTTTCCATTATTAAAATCAACAAATATTTTATTTGGCCTAACTCTATTTTTTGTTTTAAAAACAAAACTAGTCCCCAGCGGAGTCGCATGCTGTAGCGACATTTTTTTGGAAAAATCTTTAGAAAAAATTATAAGTTCGGCACTATGGGTTATCTCAAAAAGTCATTTCTTTGTAATCTTGGTTTAAAGGGATTTCTTTTGGAAATTCTTTTTCTTTGGAAAATCGACAAAAACTTGGAGTCGCCACCGGCCACTTGGATAAGGTAGGCCGGACACCACAAAACCAGTGATTCATTTTGAAAGGGAACGAGAGTCGGTTACGTGTGGGGAAGGATTAGCACCCCTATCACGCCCGAAAATCGGTACCAAAATATTTGTTGCTTTTAATCGAAGGAAATTGTCAGAATTTGAAAGGAATTTAATTCGGTAACCTTAATTGAAAATTAACCTTAATTGAACGGGCTTTATCAAACTGGTGAATTCAAATTAATTGGACATTTAATTAATAAGGTTGACGATACATCGGACCATAGATTAAACCGACATCGAATAAGCCCGACAACCGTGTTAATTTATGGTTCAAATCTCGCACGTCACCTTTATGCATGGTGCAAGCAGTTAAGATATGATGTAATGATATTATCAACTTTTAACTTTACCCTGTGACATTAAGAATTAATTCAGATATTTAGTCGACATCCTTTAAGTTCGGACTGTTGCGACAAATATCAGAAATAATAAATATCTCCATTTCTATGATTCAGATTAATTAATGCAAAATTAATGGGTTGTATGAATGAAAATTAAGGTATGACAAGCAAAGGCACAAAAATACACCCAAAAGACCCAACACAAGACCTAACCTATAAGGGCCCAAATTATGGAAGTTTAATTAGTGATCTAGTTACTAATTAGGTGCTTCTAGTATTAACCCTAAATTAACTAAGCCCAAAAAACTAGATAGCCCTAATAAACTAGTATTAATCACAACTTCAGATTAAATGTCCATCTAGGCCCAATTGTCCATTTTATCCTAAAGGGGTGATTAAAGAGCGTTTAGCTAATTTAATGAATTTAACATTTATCCCAATAAGCCAATGATAAATTTAAATTAATTAAACTAGTTCAAACCTTAATCTAACTATGGTTTCAAAGAGTAACCCTACTTCTAATTAATTTAAAACCTATGCCCCTATAAGTCGGGCCCACAATTTAAATTAATTAATACACCTTAAGAAGGCCCAACCTAAATAAGGCTTTTTTAAAAAAACTAAACCTAAGATTAATTTGATTAACTAAGTGATCGTGTCCTTATAAGATGAGCACACGATCCCGAATTAGCTAAATTACCTTGCATAATCTAAACTAAAATCTTAATTAACCAAAAACTTCTCTTTTTTACTAAGCTCAAATAAGAAGGCCCAAAACATATAAACATACATATAAAAAAAGCTAACTATATTTGAATTTAAAAAGTCTAATTATGTGTTTTAAGAAAATTCATATCATGTGAATTAAAAGGAACTTTTAATACCCACATATCGAAAGTTACATGACAAATATGTGCATCGAAACAAAGAATAAATTAGTTGATCTATTAGACATATCCAAGCAATAAAATGAAAAATAAATAAAAATGATAACAACATAGGCAAATCAAGATAAAATGCATGGGAATCAAAGGGAAATTAAACACTGGAGGGGACCAAAATAAAAAGAAACAAAATTGAAGGGACAAAAGTAAAAGAAGGAAAAAACGGGGTGTAAGTGTAAACCGGTAGGAAGCTTAAGGACCCAAATGGAAATTAAAAAAGGCGGAATAGCCTATATACCGCAATTTAGCCAGGCGAAGGGACGAAAAGGGCTGTTTGCCCATGCGAAGACCCTCCTGGCGCAATTAGAATGGGGTGGAGGGACTCATAACGTGAATAAACCAAAAAAGGGCTTAATATATATAACAATGTTTTATAACATTGTTCTTCTTTTGGTTATAAACCCTCAGCCCCTTTCTTTTCCAGAACGGGGATGAACACCGCTGTTGCGCGTATTGAGTGCTACGCAAACGGTGCAAGTATACACGTTGCAAGTAATAAAGTGATATGATAAGTATCGAGTATCGTCTCCACATGGATTGGTTTGGGCCACTTTGCTTTAGTTATCGCACTGTAAAAGGAAAAGCACAAGTAGATGATTGTAGGAGTTTTAACTAACAACTAAACTAGAAAGTAATAAAGTAAAAGAAGATATAATCAATTGAGAGAGAGTAGGCCAGGTTATCGTGAGTTGATGAGTGATAGTCGAATGGATCGTCTTGGTAAAAGAGTGCAGTAGCAACTCAGTCGCCGTGGCAACTTGCGCAGTTGGGTTGCTTTGGCAACTAACAGAACGGTTGCCTGGGCAACGATTTGGGCGACTGGGCAGCAACTTCAAGGTTTGGTAGAGCGTTCTTCAATGGTTTATTCTTATCTCTAAGTTGAAACTCTAGCTAATTGTGCATGCCTTGACAATACATCCATGCGTGAATCAAGGGTGAACAACAACCGATCTTGCGCTCCTCTTAGCCGTTGAAATCCTAAACTTACTCCTAAGCCAGATTAGTCTTCACCAACGATAGATTGAATAAAAACCATACTCATTCATTTCTTGAATCTAACTCTCCCGAAATTAGATAAATAGATAAAGTTACGAGATCCTCTCCCAATTCACTCGCAAACAAGAATAAAAATCAAGAATAAGCAAACCTTGAATTAAAAGTGCAAACTCAATTACTTAAACAAAATCCAATCGTTCTCACAACCACAAACCCAAAATAACCCAAGCCAATTCACATCAATTCATGGCTGGGTTTCGAAAGATATACAAAGAATAATCCCTAAATATGAATTGAATAGAATAAAGAAGAAGAAGATGAATAAATCGATCAGCCATCTTTGGAAACTCTCTCAATCGAACTCTCCCTCCAAACTTGTTGAAATAGGCGGCTATGGGTTCTTTATATAGGAGATGGTTAGGTCAAAGTCTTTCTTGAGGAGGAAGTTAAGTTGGAATTAAATACTTTAAAAGAATATAATTCTTATTATATTTAAATTCCTTCTAGATCTTCTCATATCTTCTTTGGGATTTAATCTCTCTTTGAATCTCCAATTCTTCTAAGATTTATCTTCTTCCACGTCATATTGGGCTTTATCTAGTCATCAATTCGAGTGCCACATCATATTTTTCCATTGTCAACAATTGCCCTGGCAACTAGCTCGGCAAAACCTTCATACACTGCCATGGCAACTGCGTCAGCATCTCCTTCTTGTATTGCCATGGCAACTAGTTCCAACCTTGCTTGGGCAATTAGTTCCTGCGCACAAAGGCACACCAAAGCAGTATCTTTTTCCCCAAAAATCACCAAGTTATGTAATCAAGCTTAACGGTAGAAAGAAACATGAATTAATGCATGAATGACTAATTATGCAACTAATATGAGCCTAAGTCTAACAATAATATGAGTAAATAGGGTAATAAAAATAGTATTTTTGAACACTTAACACACCCCCAAACTCGAACTATTGCTTGTCCTCAAGCAATGCAAAACTAAAAATTACCTGCTAAGACTTTAATCATCTCAGACATGCTTCAAACTTGAATTCAAACCTCAGAACCATGGCACAAAGTATGATCACCTTTTAATTTTTTGGATAGCACAAAAATTACCCGGAATCAAACTATAATGCTCGTGACAAGTGTGTGCGTAGTTGTGTACAAGTTGATTTTCAAGATTCTATATGAAAATAGGCTTTTATCAATTTAATTAACGGGGTATTTATTTTTATTTTCACTAGAGCCAATTTTGGGCACCTCTAGCGATTCAATAATTTCTTATTTTATTTTAGTCAACTAGAGCCAATTTCGGGCACCTCTAGCGATTCTTTAATGTGCATTAACTACTAGAGCCAGTTTCAGGCACCTCTAGCAAGAAATTAACTTTTAATTTTCAATTTTAAATTTACCCAAATTTTAAGCAACCTAAGTTCACTAAGTTTCTTTCAATCAACAAGCCACAACCGTGTAAAAAAAATTAGCATCATAGTAAAATTCTAAGTTCTTTTCACGCAATCCTAAAATTAAAGGTTCTTTCAATTAAGTGTAGTGGCAAAAATTCATCATTGGATATTCAACAAGTCTTAAGCAATTAAATCCAATCAAAGGCATGTCAAGTAACATATGCAACCTATATGTGATTGCTAAAGATGAATGCAACTAAACATGAAACTAACTAGAAACCAACACCCCACAAACTCGAGAGAAGCATTGTCCTCAATACATGTAAAAGTGAAACAAAATTTAAAAGAAACTAAATGAAATGAGTTATTCAGAGAGGTTGTCACCTCGAGTGATAAGTTTCCTTCGTGCCGTTTGCTTGATTCATTTTTCGGTTGGTGGTTGAATGCTTGTGGCTGGTACCGCGTGAATAACATTACTTTGATTTGATCCATGTTTGCCGAGGCAGGTTCACTTGCCTGGGGATAAGTAGTTGCCGAAGCCATTGTTGTTGCTTGGGCATCGCCAGTTTCTGTTGCCGTGGCAACTACTGAGGTAGTTGTCGGGGCATCCTCTGTTGTGGTTGCCGTGGCAAGTAGTCGTCAGGGAATTTCCTTAGCATGGTGGTTGTGAGTCTTGTTGTAGAAAAGAAAATAAAACAAAGAAAACCTGGAAACTAAAGATAATGAAGGCAAATAAAAAAAATATCTTCTAAAAATTCCAAAAATAAATAAAGAAAACAAAAAAATCGAAAACAAAAAAATCGAAAACAAAATAAAGTTCCAAAAATTAAAAACAAAATTAAAGATTCTTAGAAATAGCATTTTTCATGCATCTTCTAATGTTACTGTATATCTGAGAAAACTTGAGGAGAGACGTTTCCGATACTTTTTATAGTCCATCTGCACCCTCCATCGAGTGACAATATTGCCCAAAAAGAATTGGGCCAATGTGCTCGCAGCTACTCCCCGTTGTGTTACCATGGTGGATGTGTCTTTCTTTCGTGTTCCCTTGTAGTCTATGCATGCCCTCCACCTTGCTACTGTTCCTGAAGGCACAAATATATTAATAGGAAAAATTATATCCATTCCCAACCATTCAATTACCTCATTCTTGTCGACTTCTATCATGGTTGGATGTAGCATTTGTTCTCGTGGCAATTGCTGCTCTAGCCAATTGTCGTGGCAATCAGTTGCCAAAATTTGCTATAAGTCAAGGGAAAACTAGTTTTATGAAAAGCTTCATGAGTCCAAACAATGTTTTCTTTAGGCTTCTCAAACATCTCCATCAGTAGAGATTTCGATGGCTTTAAATCTACCAGTGTCGGTTCCTCAAGAAATACCTGCAATGAATGAGGTGAGTTTTTAAAGAATTCAAAAGGGTCAACTATCACCTGCTCATATTCTATTGGCAAAGTATTGTCATCTCGTTAATCTTGCATGTGGTCGTACAATTACCGTAGAAAAGGTGGATGCGAGCAATCTGCTGTAGCATTACTCTTCTCAGCCTCTCGGTATGTTGTCACAGCGTTGCTCTGTTCAGGCTCCTCAATCATTGCTGTAGAAATTCGTTGCATAGGCTCATCAAGTGTCGGGCAGTCTTCCTCATTGGCAGGCTCTTGACTTGGAGGTTTTAGTTGATCCTCACACATCGGGGATCTCTCCTTGTATTACTCATTCTCATCTTGCCTTAGGATTTCAGTATCCCTAGCAATTGATTGTTGGGGCATGTTATCCATGGCATATGTGGATCTCCTCAATTGATCTTCTGAATCCCTTAGGGGTGCATCCCACTGAACTATCCTTATATCCATGTACTTTGATAGCTCTCGAATCTCTTCAATTGATCTGTCAAGTCTTGGCAATGAAGCTAGCAATGTTTCCTCCAAGGAATTGGAATGCTCTTGGAAAGGACTATATTGCCATGACATATCTGTTGCTACGGCAAAATTATCATGGTAAATTTTTTTTGAGCTTTTTGATCATACCATGAAGGGTTTTGCTGTTGGTTCTATCTATGATCCTCCATGTAGCCATATGCACTGAAAATGTGAGAGCAATTTTCAAACACGTGATGTTCTCCACACATAGCACAAGAGTTTTCCACGGGATAGGCTCTTTGGGCTTTTCTTGGTTGGTATAGGTAATCATCAAAGGGTGTAAGAAATTCTTCAGTGGATTGATTCCTATCTTCCATCATCAACTCTCGAATAGATCGGCTTTTATTTCCTGACATGTTGATGTCTCTTAACTTGTAGCGCACCTGAATTTTTTTTTTGATAAAACAAACTAGAAAAGTTAGTGAAACTAAGAAAAAACATGCAATAACAAAAACAACTATCACCAATTTCCAATCCCCGGTAACGGTGCCAAAACTTGTTGCGCGTATTGAGTGCTACGCAAATGGTGCAAGTATACACGTCGCAAGTAATAAAGTGATATGATAAGTATCGAGTATCGTCTCCACAGGGATTGGTTTGGGCCACTTTGCTTTAGTTATCGCACTGTAAAAGTAAAAACACAAGTAGATGATTGTAGGAGTTTTAACTAACAACTAAACTAGAAAGCAATAAAGTAAAAGAAGATATAATCAATTGAGAGAGAGTAGGCCAGGTTATTGTGAGTTGATGAGTGATAGTAGAATGGATCGTCTTGGTAAAAGAGTGTAGTAGCAACTCAGTTGCCGTGGCAACTTGCGCAGTTGGGTTGCTTTGGCAACTAGTAGAACAGTTGCCTAGGCAACTGGCTGGGCAATTGTTTGCGCGACTGGGCAGCAACTTCAAGGTTCGGCAGAGCGTTCTTCAATGGTTTCTTTTTATCCTTAAGTCAAAACTCTAGCTAATTGTGTATGCCTTGACAATACATCCCTGCGTGAATCAAGGGTGAACAACAACCGATCTTGCGCTCCTCTTAGCCGTTGAAATCCTAAACTTATTCATAAGCTGGATTAGTCTTCACCATCGATAGATTGAATAAAAAATACTCATTCATTTCTTGAATCTATCTCTCTCAAAATTAGATAAATAGATAAAGTTACGAGATCTTCTCCCAATTCACTCGCAAACAAGAATAAAAATCAAGAATAAGCAAACCTTGAATTAAAAGTGCAAGCTCAATTACTTAAACAAAATCCAATCGTTCTCACAACCACAAACCCAAAATAACCCAAGCCAATTCACATCAATTCATGGCTAGGTTTCGAAAGATATACAAAGAATAATCCCCAAACATGAATCGAATAGAATAAAGAAGAAGATGATGAAGAAATTGATCAGCCCTCTTTGGAAACTCTCTCAATCGAACACTCCCTCTAAACTTGTTGAAATATGCAGCTAGGGGTTCTTTATATAGGAGATGATTAGATCAAAGTTTTTCTTGATGAGGAAGTTAAGTTGGAATTAAATACTTTAAAAGAATATAATTCTTATTATATTTAAATTCCTTCTAGATCTTCTCCTATCTTCTTTGGGATTTAATCTCTCTTTGAATCTCCAATTCTTCTAAGATTTATCTTCTTCCACGTCATATTGGGCTTTATCTAGTCATCAATTTGAGTGCCATATCATCTTTTTCCATTGTCGACAATTACCCTGGCAACTAGCTCGGCATAACCTTCATGCACTGCCCTGGTAACTGCGTCGGCATCTCCTTCTTGTATTGCCCTGGCAACTGGTTCCAGCCTTGCTTGGGCAATTAGTTCCTGCTCACAAAAGCACACCAAAGCAGTATCTTTTTCCTTAAAAATCACCAAGTTATGTAATCAAGCTTAACTGTGGAAAAAACATGAATTAATGCATGAATGACTAATTATGCAACTAATATGAGCCTAAGTCTAACAATAATATGAGTAAAAGGGTAATAAAAATAGTACTTTTGAACACTTAACAACCGCCTTAAATCCCAGAATTCGGCCGCGCTCCGCCGCGTCGGCCGCCGTTTGCCGGCGACCGGCAACTTTTGATATCCCCCCAAAACACTCATCTCCTTTCCCTAAGCTCCGATCTAAGCCTAGTTTCAACGAAAAACAAACAAAGATACTTTTCCTCTTTAAAAACCGAAACGAAAAACCCCTCTTTTTTGAAATAAAACACGAAGAAACGCCTTTCCCCTGCCGATTCACCGTTCGTAGCATCGGATGACACTACAAGGCTTGTCATCAGAGGGAGAACGGGCTTCGAAGGTAAAATCTAAGCCCTAACTATCTATATGCATGCTTTGAAAGATAGATGTACCTTAGAAATAAGTTTTTCTATTGCTGGTTGGGATTCTGAATGCTTTTACATGTCTGTTGGGTTTCTTTTTATACCAGAGAGTTACATTTGTTTTAAAATGAAAAGGAAAATTCCTATTGGTTGCCTCTGTTGATAATATGCTTTTTGCTGTCCTTTTGATTTGCTGCTGATTTGTTGTCTCTAATGCCTTTGCTTTTTACTTTGCCCGTGAACCATGACGCCCGGATACGGAGGAGGGCGGTCAGATAGCAAGCGGCGCTTGTCCCCTGGAATGTCGTGGCGGACTGAAGAGGGGAGGGGAATAGAGTGAGGAGTGGTTTGGGGAACAAGGGCCTCTGGGAGCTGTTGGATCTACCAGCGTAGTGATGGGATCGGATGATCATTCGTCACGCGCGAGAAACGAAGCGGCAAATGCTCGAGTGGAAGATGGAAGAGCAGCGCGTGGATCCCACGTGCGAGCGGGGGTTTTCTGAGTAGTCGCGCGTGCGGTGCGTGGGGTTCTCTGGAATGTTTTGTATGCATCTCAGCCGTCCGATCATCATCTTAGATCCAACGGCCTAAGATTAGCTGCACAGGGAAAATAAATGATTAGGGTTTCTGTTATTTGGTGTATTTAGGGTCTTGTTGGGCCGATTGTGTATTATTATATTTTCTGTTGTAAGTGGACTGTTGAATAAAGACTTGGGCTTTTTATTTAAATATATTAGGCTTACCTATTTAGTCTAATAAACAAAGATGATATAATAGTAACATCTAATAGTGCAAAACAATAAAGTCTTAATAGTATGATATCTAGTAATACATAATAAAAGTGGGGCATATAGCAAAGGCAAATGTCAATACTAATCTATTAACATTTTCTTTAAATAACGAAGCCCTCATTTAAGAATGTAAGAACAACGGGTTATCTCTCCGGATAAAATTAGTGATTACTTATTGTAAAAAATTAGACCCTATAATAAATATTAGAAGAATTAAATTTTAAGAATAAACAACTAATAATAAGTATTGTAAAAGATTGGACCCTATAATAAAAATAGTTCAGTCAAAAAGGGAGCCATACGAAGTTTATCCTAGCTGTCAGTTTGCCTTGAGATACATGTAATATTTTTTTTTTCCGAATAGAAATGAGGCCGTAGCCAGTACATCAAGTATTCATATGGACGTAGGGCGGACCATGAACATTACGATGCAAAATATCTAATAATGAGGTCGGAGGAATGTCGAAAATACTTAGATGATTACCATGCGGGGACGCGATCTTGGCCATATGATCAGCGGCAAAATTAGCTTCCCTGTGAACGTGGGAGAATATCACACCCCATCCGTTGGAACAAAACGCAGCAATGTGGCGAACCAGCGCGAAGGGACTTGCCATGGTTGGAGGAGAGAGGAGTTCAACCACATCAGAGCTATCATATTGGACAATTACATGGTTAAAGCCATGAGATCGAGCAAGCTTCCGGTCCTCATAAACACCCCAAAATTCAGCATGGATGACTGAAGAAGGGCCTAAAGAACGATTGAAGGCTACAATAAAGTTACTACAATGGTCACGTAACACACCACCACCAGCGCCAAGAGATGACGACAAAGAGACAGCTCCATCGGAGCTACAATAAAGTTACTACAATACTTTTTTAATGATGATAAACAGTTATGCTTGAGGGTTAGTACTTACATGTCATTGCAAAATAGGTGAAGTGTAAACCATTATTAACTTTATTGTACCAAAATGGGTTTGAGTTGAGCCTACTCATTCACTGGCATAGGATTCTTTTGTTGACTACCAAAAATGGAAATTGGGTGATGGTGCAAAATTTTTGTTTTGGCGAGATTGTTGGTGTCTGGATGAGCCATTAAACACTGCTTTTCCGAGGTTGTTCCGTGTGGAGACGATTATGAATTCAAAGGTTCGATTTTTCATTCCTGTTTCTGTGGAACTATTCTAATTCAGTTTTCACATTTTACAAGTTCATTTTGGAGCGGAGTTATACAAGTTATTAAGGGTCTGTTGAAATTAGCGGTGTTAGATAATTGGAAGGGGAAAAAGAAAGGAAGCCTTGAGTCAAAGTATTGATTGAAGGAAAACTGAAAGGAAACTTGTCCAAAATGTATGAATAAACAAAATTGCATTGAGACCTTGAGCTTCGGATCTTAATTGAAAAACTTAAAATAAATTGTCTAGTCCTGATAAGAGTATGTGTAATTCTCACTTCTTTTGCTCTTGGTCTTTTATACTGTTTTGCACATGATATTTTGATGCATACAAGTTTTTAATTGTGTTTTTTTTTTTCATTTTTGCCTATGCTTATGATTTGTTTCTTTGAGACATAATTGTGTCATAAGGAAAACTACATTTTAGTATGTACATGGTATGTTTTCCTCCGCTGAAGGTGTATAGATGTGCAAGTGAATCAGCGCTTGCTAAGTTTGTTCCATTTTTGACTCCAAAGTTCAAGTTTTACCAACATATGAAAATACTAAATGACTTATATGAACACTTGAAGAAGGAACTGGATGATTCGAAAGCAAAGGTACGAATATTCTTTGTTGAAACTTTTTGCTATGTTTCCAGTTTGATTGGTAAATTTCTTCTATTTTATGAGGTTGACTGTATGAAGACCGATTGGTGGAGTTGATTGTGTTACCAGGTTGAATGTTAATGATTCCTTAGATCACTTAGACCACTGGCTACAATACAGACATCCATATGACACATTTCTCTCAAAGGCTACGTATTTTATATGCTAATTTATCAAAAATATTTACATATAATATCTGCGTGTATGTGTGTGTATCTCGTTGGTATGGGAGATGCATTAGTATTTATGCTGGTATTGCCTCGCTAGTTTTGGGAATACTAATTACTAACCACCTACTCGGGTTACTATCTTGGGATGCAAACACAAGGAAGGAAAAATTGTATTCTCGTGGACAATCATCTATACTTTTGGGTGCTTGTTGAAATTTAAAGGTGTGAATGGGATCCTCCTGTCCCTTGGGTCTTGGCTCATACTTGAATATGCATTGTCTACTTTTTGCTGTTAGGATACTGACAGTATATGCACTGCTTTTCAGCATGAATGGTCGTTGGACAATTTGAATCTTGAAGCTTCTGCGGCATTGTCTTCCAGGAACAAAATATCAAAGAGATATGCCGCTTTAAAATACTGTTTAGACGAGCTTGGTGTCTGGTTGGCTTTTAAGGTATCTCTTTAGACAGTTAATTATTGCTGCCAAAGTGCCATATATGTATGTATCATTGAGTCTGTTCATTTGCAATAGGCTGCAGAGTACTTGTCGTGTAATGAAGACGAGTTTCTTTCGTGGGAGACATTTGACGTTTGTGGTGAGAAAATTGTTAGGGGCTTCAGTTCAAATGCTTTCCATGCAATTGGAACTTGCTTACCATATGGTACTCGTATATTCCTATATAATGAGTTGATAATTAGTTGCTTTATCATTTTTTTCATAACTGTTTTCTTTTTGCTTTTTATTTCACCATATAGGTCCAGATTGGTCCATTGCTAATGATAGTAAAGCCGGTGTGGATGCCGGGTTTCTTACCACAAAGGTTTTATGCCTTATCGAATCTCTTTAACATACAGTTGGATCTGCTGTCCTGTCAGTTAACTAAGTGCTAAGAGAGAATTGTTCCCCTTCAATTCCATCTCCCTCAATTTTCTCCTGTTTTGCATTATATCTTGTTATATTCAGTTATGTGCTACAATGCAGGGCGTTGAAGGACATAAGGTGTATAATTTTTGTAGAGCAGCCATTGTGCTTCAATCGCTGTTGAGTGAATTTCTTCCAAAGTGCGGTAGTTGGAAGGCCAAATATGTTGCAGGAAATTGCTCTGGATTTCTGAGCCAGACTAGGAATAAACAAAATGAAATCGTGGAAGAATTCCGTAAAGGGATGGTACGTTTTTATGTCATGTATAGTAGGAAATGATGATTCTGTTAGCAGCAGCATTTGAATGATGACATTCCATTCTTGCAGGTTAACGTAATTGTTGCAACTTCAATTCTTGAAGAAGGCTTGGATGTCCGATCATGCAACTTAATTATTAGATTTGATCCTTCACCAAACATTTGTAGTTTCATACAATCTCGGGGTCGTGCTAGAATGGAGAATTCAGAATACCTATTGATGGTGGAGAGATAATAACCTATATTTCTATTCCTTCTCATATATCTCAAATTTTAAAAAACTTTATTACCATAGATAACTTATTAATACCTTTAAAATACTATGCAATCATATTTGGTAAAAAAAATGGAATCTTACTAATTTGCTTGATTTTTTTGTACTTTAAAGAAAACTATATCACGAATCTTCTTATGTCCTTAACAATGCTTTTGGTTTAATTATTGTAGAGGAGATTCAGAAACAAGATCTCGACTCGAGGAGTATCTTACATGTGGAGATGTAATGGCTATGCCATGCTTTGGATCCTTGTTCTCCTCTTAGCAATGGCTTATATGAAGAGTTCTACCAGGATGCAAGCACGGGGGCACGTATGACTCTTAGTTCGAGTGTTGCTTTGATATACTTGTATTCCTCACGTCTCCCTGCAAATGGGTTAGTAGTTCTTAGCATTTACTTGTAGCGCATTCTAATTAGAGCCTTGTTATCTTTGCGCATAGTTTAATGTTATTGCTTCTTTCTCGTGTTTGTTTGTTCTCTCTAGGTATTTTAAACCTTGTCCACGGTTTGTCGAAGACAAGCAAATGGGAAATTACACTTGCACCATCCATCTACCCAAGAGTTGCCCCATACAAACTGTTCTTGTCCAGGGAAACAGTATAAACCTAAAGCAAAAGGCATGCTTTGAAGCATGCAAGCAACTCCACCGAATTGGTGCTTTAACGGATAATCTTGTGCCTAATAATGGCGTGGAAGAAAAGGATGTAGAAGAAACTTGTAATAGTAATGCATGCCTATATATTTTCTTTATCTTTAACGATTATGTATGTGATTTCAAGTACTTGAAGATGTTAAAAGTAGTATCTAACTTTCCCCATTTATGTAATTATTTTATCTTCAGGGAAGGAACCCTACAATGATGATCAACCGATTTTCTTTCCACATGAGCTGGTCGCTCAGGGTTTACAAGAGTCCCGGACAATGTATTACTGCTACTTAATGGAGTTGAAGCAGAACTTTGACTCAGAATGTTTGTTCTCTCTAGGTTATGCGCTTGCATGATTCAGAATTCGTTGGTCTCTACACCTCACGATGGCTGTATTTATATTATCGATGGTTTTCCAAACCTTTTAAATGCGAATTCACTTTTGAAGTTCAGTGATGGAAGCGAAATGACCTACAAGGAGTGTTATGAACATCGGTAAGCATCTGTTTTAGTACTTTTGTGAAGAATTAATTTGGAAGATGTGATATTTTTATTGTTAGTAACCCAATTCTCCTCTGACATTACAGCCATGGTATTCATCTACATTTCACTGGAGTCTCCTTCCTTTCTGGACGACACATTCTCCCCATACAAAATCACCTTCAGAGGTGTCGAAGACGGAAAGAGAAAGGCATGTTTTCACTTATCATCTTGTCTTCTAGAGATTAGAAAGATAGCTGTAGATGATTTTGTAAAGAAATAACATGACTTTTCAGAGTGTCTGGTATAAAGTCTATTTGTTTCCTTTGAATTGTTCAATTGGTGAAAGAGAAAGCACCCCCAACCCCTTCATCATTTACTTGTTGAGTATTCATATTGGTTCAGTATAGTTCATTCGATTTGTTTTGATTTTAATTTTTTTTTATTTTATTTTGCAGAGATATGTACTGCATTTGTAGAATTGCCTCCTGAAATCTGTGATGTCCTTATGACTCCCATATCGATTAGCACGCTTTATTCTTTCACATTTCTTCCATCAATTATGCATCGGATCGAGTCTTTTCTCCTTGCTACCAGCTTGAAAAGATGCATCTGGATCATTGCGTGCAAAATGTAGTTATTCCAACCATGAAGGTAGGGCAGCAGACTTCTGAATTCCTTGTTCATGAATATGTATTACCTCTTAGAAGTAAGACCAACTAATCAGCATGCATAATTAAGTGCAGCATTTTTATCTGCAACTTTACGTTATGTACAAGTAATTTCCGGTGACAGTTCTTTGATCCTTGTGATATGCTCACTCTTTGGTCTGACTCGATTCGACTATGCTTGGTAGGTTTTGGAGGCAATTGCTGTTAGACAATAAATGTTAAATTTGAAATAAATTTATAATAAACGAAAATTAGAATTACAAGAATTTAATAGATTCGAAGTAACGAAACGGATTGTTGAGGCATGTTTGAAACGCAGTTTCCTTAAGATAGATTCGAGATCGTCGGTCTCCTAGGGATTATCTTCAGTAGCACCACTGAGAAATCACGAACGAACTTGTGCCTTCGACTATCACCAGAAAACGATGCAATTTTGGGAAAAGAAACATTTTTGAGTTGTGTTTTAAAAACTGAAAAAGATCATGTATTTATAGGGGAGAATTAGGTTAAACGTGAGAACCTAAAATTTTGAATTTGCCCTCTATCAGATTCGATTCGGATATGTGCGTCAATTGCAAGCAAAAATCGAATTTAAATCCGAAATTATCCCTTTAATTTGGGGATAAAATGTTATCTCAAAAGGAAAAAATAATACAAAGTGATAAAATATCCTACGCAGGTGCACCCCAACCCAAATAGGATTAGATTCACACCCCCTAAGCGCGAACCACAATTTCCATTCAAGTCATTCAATGACCACAAATGGGTAAGTGTATATAAACACTTCCTATTCTATTTATCCCATCAATTTCTCATTCAATACTGAACCATTTTGAGCATATAAGATACCGTTGTTAAAGGTCTCATAGAGTAGAATAAGACCCAAAAAAATCATTATTCAAATCTCTACATTTACCCATTCGAGATATGGCTCAAAGTAACCATTTTTCTCGTGTTTTTCTAACAATCCCCCACATGAATGAAATTGATGTCTTTTATCAAAACATTTTGATTCGATGTGGTGATAGCTTATACGATTGATAGTTGCACAAGATAGGTAGTCTTCCTCCTTTGAACCTTCCCTTGTAAAAGTATATTTACTTTACTGGCTATTTAGTAGACATGATGTCCTTGAACTATTCAGTCGTTTGTGTAAACGATGATATACTCCTCACAGTTACTTCTCTGACACGAATTTTTGTTCTCATGGTTATGTCCATATGGTCGTGGACATCGCCTGGTTCTGTAAGAGTTTGAGAGAACTATGCCCTAATAGTCTCCTTGAAGCGGCCCCACTTCACTCTCACATAAGTGACTTATGGTTAAAACAAGTTTGTTGACATTGATTAATCAAGATGATGATATAACTACACTTGAAGTAATGTCAATATATATACATACTCGAATCATATTTTATCATTTTAAATAAATCAAACTTCTCTTAAAACCTCTCTAGAGAATGGATCCCATCCACTCCCATTTCAAGAGCATTCGTTTGCAACATTGGAGACATGCTAAAGGTACAAAATCATAAATATATAAACTTCTTGTTGTTATTAACATTGTTATTATACTTAATTCTGAGAGTGGGGATGTTACAGATATGGTCAAATGGAATATATGAAGCCATTTTACATCGTGTCATCAATAATTCACTAAAGTATCGAGTATGTGTGGCTTATTTTTACGAGGCAATTAGGGTCATTAATTTCTTTCATTTGTTTAATCCTTTCCTTTTTACTTAAAAGATAATAATATTAATATGTGGTTTGGTGATATAATTATTTAAACAACCAAATTTTGATACATTGGTGGAGCCAATGGAATTTTTGGTAGAGAAGATTAGAGGAGCTCGGCTGAAATAGGAAGTCGTTTATGGGCAACATTTAGTAAATAAAGTGAAAAATAACTTTATATAATACTACTCGAATACAATATAATTTCTTTTGAACATAAGGCCAGCTTGATTAAAACACAAATAAAAACAGGGAACAAGGAGAGTGGTTCCAAACCTGAAGCGACTGCATAGTTTTTCAAATAAGCTAAATAATTTAAGAAAGAAATTAAACAGAAGCTTGAGTATTATTATTCTCTTCTGGAAGATCAACTTTTGTCCATTTTCTATAGATATGTAAGCTTGACATGATATCCGATCCATAAATCTTAAATAATCACAATAAAAAAAGATAATTAGTGGGGTGGGGGAATAAAAAGATAACGATAATAAACGGTAGCTTAAACTATACTGTCATTTTTTAGCAGAATAATAAACATTACAATATCTATATCTTTTAATCGAATAAAAAATTATTTAATTTGCAATCTTAAAAATTACAGTAAAAAATCAATTTTGATTTGACTATTAGGAAATAATTTTCTCACCTTAACATGGAGTTTAAACTTAAATCCAAGAAGAACCGCTATTGGCATGCCAATAAAATAGAAAGTCCCCAGGTTAACTAATACTGCCAAGTCGTAATTTCTGAATTTGGCATCAAACCAGCTAAGAACACAAGTATCTCAAAAGCCCAGAACTCCAAACTAGCATTTCAACATTAAAAGAAGAAAATTATAGTCAGCATTGGCCTTAAACTTTATGGACGTCTAAGTGTTACTGAAGTGACGAATAAGAAACCATTGCTGCAGAAGGAAGGGCTAATTTGAAGTTACATACGATGTAATGAAATGATTCAAAAGACAATCATTTCCATGTGTTCTTAAATTTGTTGGCAAAATCTACGTACATGGCTAACAAAAGAAACGAGAGCCATATCGAAATTGATGCCGCCATTGCACACCTCTGAAACCAGGGCTTGTCTTATTTATCAAACTGTAAACAATCCCAAAATGGACACCCAATGGAATGACAGAGAACACGACTAAAGGTATAGCAATGCTTTGTGTCTGAAGAAACCTTAGTATGTTTTGCAGAAAGCCATAAGCAAACAAACCAGGAATCAGACACTTCATGTAAAGAGCAGCCATTCTTGAGATTTCAGGATCTTGATAAAGCAAAACAATGATTGGCTCGGTAAAGAACCACAAAAAGGATATGACAATGGAGAAAAATAAAGAAATAATGCAGGAAGTTTGAAGGTAAATTCCCAGCATTTTTGCACCGAAACATTGACCACAAAGAGTCTCCAATGCTCCACTTAGACCTGTCTGAGAAAAATAACAATAGGAGTTTACAAATTTTCCAGTCAGGAACTGAAGATCAGATTAAGGTTAAGATTAATTACCATGAAAGCAAAACCAGTGACAGTGGCCCATGAATTGGCAAGAGTTGAACCAGCAAGCTCGACATCACCAAGATGGCCAGCAAACATGACAGAAACCATGGTGATTGAGAAGTAGAAAACATTGCACAACACCATGAGCACTGCAAACAAGATCTGAACCTTCGCCTCTGCGAAATCGATAACTTTATTCCAACACCTTACATTGGTTCCTTCTGAACTACGGCCGCTAGCAGGCTCTACATTCAATGGACCTGACATTGTTGTAGTTTTAAAGGAAGGAAAGCCTAGCGATGGACTTGCAATCTTAAAAATTACAGTAAAAAATTTGACACCTTATAACAAATATTTTAAAAAATAAATTTTAGGAGTAGACCCTTAATAACAAATATAGTGAAAAACTAGACCCTAATACTAAATTTTAAGAGTATGTCCCTAATAATAGGTATTAGAAAACAATTTGGTTTTGTAATAACAAGTATTAGAAAAAATTAAATTTTAAGAGTGTGTCCCTAAAAACAAATGTTAGAAAAAAATTAGACCCCTAATAACAAATATTGAGAAAAAATAAAATTTAATAGTAAAACCCTAATAACAAATATTGAAAAAAATTAGACTCTTAAATAACAAATATTAAAAAAATAAAATTTAATAATAGATCTCTAATAACAAACATTGGAAAAAATAAAAATAAAGACATTGAAAGGAATGAGAGGGTTAATGAAAATAGCAATCAAATGGATAGTTTTAATAGTAAAATCCTAATAATAAATATTGAAAAAAATTAGACTCTTAAATAACAAACATTGAAAGGAATGAGAGGGTTAATGAAAATACCAATCAAATGGATAGTTTTAAAAGAGATTGTCATTTTCGTAAAAATATATTGTTAGCTTGATAAATTAAAAAAAAAGTTAATAAAAATTTAGTGCTTAAAAAAAGAGGTCTTAACATCCCATTATATAGCGGGGGATTGCATATATGCCAAAATAAAGAAAATGTACAGAGTGTAATTTTTATTGCATCATGCTTTTATTGTTTCAAGATGGTTGCAACATGGGACCTAACTTCCCTTGAAAATCGATTAAAAATTAGAATCAAGAGACCTAATTTTAAGACGGTTGCATCATGCTCTTTTTATTATAATAAGTTTAGTTGATTTTAAATTAGGAGATATGACATAATCACTTTTTTTTATAATTTCAGTAAACATTCACGTAGGTCTTATATAATATTATATAGGTACTCTATTTTTTATGAGTTTGATAATATATAGAGTTATCCTTAAGGAGCTTGTGCAGTTACACAATTATCTATCAAAAGTTAGATTGGTTTTATATTAGGAGATATGAGATAATCATTTCTATAGTTACGTTTTTCTTATAACTTATATAAAGCTTTATGTAGGTGTTGTAAAACATTGTGTAGGTATCGCATTTGTTATGTGTTTCGTAACATATAGAGTAATCCTTTAAGATTTTAGGTAGTTACACAATTTCCTACCATAAGTTTGGTTGGTTTAGATTAGGAGATATGAGGTAATCATTTATGTAGTTACGTTTTTTCTTATAACTTATGTAAAGCTTTATATAGGTATTGTAAAACATTGTTTAGATATTTGTTATCGTTTCGTAACATATAGAGAAATCCTTTAAGATTTTCTGTTGTTACACAATTTTCTGCCATAAGTTTGGTTGGTTTTATATTAGGAGATATGGTATAATAATTTATGTAGTTACGTTTTTCTTATAACTTATGTAAAGCTTTATGTAAGCGTTGTAAAACATTGTGTACATATCATATTTGTTATGCGTTTCGTAACATATAGAGTAATCCTTTAATATTTTAGGTAGTTATACAATTTCTTACTATAAGTTTGGTTGGTTTTAGATTAGGAGATATTGAGTAATCATTTCAGTAGTTACGTTTTTTCTTATAACTTATGTAAAGTTTTATGTAGGTATCGTAAAATATTGCGTAGGTATTGTATTTGTTATGTGTTTCGTAACATATAGAGTAAGGAAAAAAATTTGATACACAGGCCGTGTAAACTTTAGTTTACACGTGCCTTTTAGTTTTAGGGGTTAGGGTTTAAAGTTTAGGGGTTTAAGTTGTATGGTTTAGAATTTAATATTAGTGTTTAGAGTTTAGTGTATAGGGTTTAAGGTTTAGGGTTTAGTTTTTTAGGGTTAGGTTACGAATTTAGGATTTAAATTTTTATAGTGTAAAAATACAGGCTTGTGTAAAATTAATTTTACACAGTCTGTGTATCAAAGTTTTACCCATAGAGTAATCCTTTAATATTTTGTGTAGTTACACGATTTTCTATCATAAGTTTGGTTGGTTTTAAATTGGGAGATATGAGGTAATAATTTCTGTAGTTACATTTTTTTTCTTATAACTTATGTAAAGCTTTATGTAGATATTGTAAAATATTGTGTAGGTATCGTATTTGTTATGCGTTTAGTAACATATAGAGTACTGCTTTAAGATTTTGTGTAGTTACACAATTTTCTACCATAAGTATGGTTGGTTTTTAGATTAGGAGATATGAAGTAATAATCTCTGTAGTTACTTTTTTCGTATAACTTATGTAAAGTTTTATGTAGATATTGTAAAATATTGTGTAGGTATCTTATTTCTTATGAATTTTGTAACATATAGAGTTATCCTTTAAGACTTTGTGTAGTAACAATTTCCTACCATACGTTTGCTTGGTTTTGAATTAGGAGATATGAATATTTTGTGTAGTTACTCTGTTTCTTATAATTTTCGTAAACGTTTGGGTAGGTAATGTAATACATTTTGTAAGTACATTATTTGTTATGCATTTTGTAAGAATTAATGTTATCGAGTAACAATCTAGGTAATCACACAATTTTTTACTATGATAAGCTTTTGTATACTACCGTTTTTCTTACACTTATTATAATAAATTAAGTAACCGTATCGTAACAATTTATGTTGTAACCAGCTACCGGTATAACTAAATTTTAGGCTGCCTCGCATGTGTATGTATATATTATCGCCAAGTTATGACACTGTTGTATAATGGTAAAGAAAAGATGAGATCCAAAGGAAAAAGGGTGTGTCACCATTCTGGTTTGAACATCCACGGAATAACTGGAATGCTAACAATTAAGTTTTATACAAGATTGAAGCAAGAAATTAAGGGTTTCGTCGCCCGCAGTAACTTCCGCTGGCTTACCGGGTAACCAGCCAACCGGGTTTGAATAAGACATCTTGCTTAAAATTGCGACCAGTTAAGGAGGTCGACTCGCCTTGACGACGGAAACACTGCAGATGAAAGAAGATAGCTGTTTTCAAACACACGATAACTGAATGCAGAAGTAGATACAAAAGGAAACAGTACTTTTAACTTCATCTTTCCCGTAGTTCGGATCAGAAACAGGGATCCGAAGTATTGGAAAGATGAAGTAATATATAATGGTTAGTCATCACCAACCTTGTAACAGACAACTGTATCATCTGGATACATGGCAAAGAGCTTTGTTCCGAGGCGAGCATGACAAGAATCACAAAGGCTCTCATCATTAATCTGCACAAGCCGTGATCTCTCTTCCAATCTTGCAAGCCTTGCGTCTATGTCTACGGCACGGGATAGATGATGCACAATCTGGGAAAAAGAAAGATCATGAATAAGCTTAAATTACAAGCAGTAAGGGAAGTCCAAAAGTGATCTTACTTGTCCTTGACGGTGATGATGTAATCGAGCCCTCAACATTCTCAATATTGTATCTGATGCAAGCTGGAGAGGCATGTCAGGAGACAGTGTCTGCAAAAATCAACACTCAGGCTACCCAAATATAAAAGCCATATGGAAAAGAATGTACTGAATTCCCACACAAGTAACTAGTCGGTGGGCACATAATAATATAAGAGAATGTTTGCACATATGCCGGCAAAGCTAAAGTTCCAGGTTCCTGACACATGGGAGAAGGGGGGGGGGGAGGTTTACCTCTAATACTTGCAAAGGGTCTAGCGACTCTCCACGATTGTGGAGAAGGCGAACAGCAGCCTTAAACATAGGCTCTTTACCATCTTGAGGATCCAAATACATATTGAGTAGCCTGAAATTATCATGTCACAAACAGATTAAATAAACAAAAAGATAGCATGCATAAGTAGAAAAAGGGGAAAAAGTATGGGGAGAAAGGAAGAACAAAAATACAAACTGCATATAAGCATCTGGTCGGCCAATCTCAGCACAATAATGTTCTG